>RCUC01123112.1:0-13636 GCA_003697995.1 Taxidea taxus jeffersonii
TATATGCATGCGCATATATATATATATATATATATATATATAAAACACCTATATATCTCCACCACTACCCATATATATATATATATATGGGTAGTATTGAATAGGGAAAGATGATTACCTTGAAGATTATATCTTTGTGTACATTTTTTTAAAAAGAAAAGCAAAAGAAACACAAGTATATTTATGAAAAAACTTCAAGTTAAAACGTTATGGAATTTGCTGCATTGAACCTCTAGTTGCAATGGTAAACAGATTTAAAAAATTAAAGGAATAAGAATCATGAGAATGAAATTTAAAAAGGTAGAAAGAAAGAAAAGTTGTATCTATGAAATATACAGATTTTAGGGCAATAAGCTTAATATATATTTTTCCCCTGATGTTAGGGTTTTACAGTTTTATGGAGAGACAGTGGTGGTTGTCCTCTTATTCTTTTGACTTGTCTTCTGGGGAAGGGGCCTGCTGCATTGTTTTCCCATCAGTCTTGCTTGGGTTGAGTCGCCCTGCCCACTATCACGGACTTGGGCTGTGTGGAACCCGGTTTTTCAGGCTTTTGTTCTCTGGAGGTTTTTGTTCCTTTGGTGGCTTTTTGTGACTTTTCAGAGGGTCAGAGCAAAGAAAGAATCTGTCTGCACCCAGCCCTCCATTTCAGAGAGGAACTTCAGACTGTTCCCCTCTAGGTCGTCCAGAAGACATAGATTCCCTCTCTGCAAACTCCGCTGAACAGCACAACCTCCCACAGGTGGTGCACACCTCCAGCCATGGTCCCCGTAGTCACCTGAGGTCCTCACTTGTCTCTGCTCCCCCGTGCCACTAAAACCATAAGCAATATTGATCCAAGGAGCCCGCTTCCAGTGGCTGCATTTCCTGGGACTGCTCTCTGGAGTGGATGCCCACGCCAGCTGTGCTCTGGCCCCATGGTTGCACAGATCTTGGAATCTTGCCATCCTAGAGAATGCCTGCTGGCATACACCCACACCAATCTCTCCCAGGCAGGGATGGTAGTGCACCCAGACCAAGTGGTGGTGCATGCAGTGGAAAGCTGCAGGTTCAGGGACCACAGACTGAAGGCTCCCCAGGACAGTCTCTGGCATGGGAGGTTGCCAGCAGTGACTGTCCTGGGCACATGGACTTAGGCCCATTTCTGTGACTGCCCAATTCCCCCAGTTACCCCTTAAGATCATTTGCTCTTTTTTGTGTGCTTTTAACCAGACTCCCAGTTAATGCTGGTCCCCAATCACAGGGCACTTTTTTATTGGAGTATTACATTCCAGTGGGTCACTTCTGGTGGCTCCCTCCCACTTCTGTTTATCCTCCAATATCTATCTGAGGATTCTCACTCTGTTTTACCTCTGCATTGATGTCTTCTGCCCCCATAGAGATCCAGAAGTGTATAATCTTACATTTCAGTCTGATTTCATGGGTGTTCAGAATGTTCTGGTAGATATTTAGCTCACTTTAGGGGACTAGTTGAAATAGGGTCTCCTACTTCTCCACCATCTTGCTCTTCCTCCACCAAACTGCTGTTTCAATTCTGTATCTCTGCAGCTTGGTTTATTATATATTTTTTCTTTTGAATTGTGGAGCTCTATCACCTATTGCCCTCTGACTCTCATAGAGCAAATGCGCCTGATTTTTAAAGTACCTAGAATTAAGTCCCATTGATTGTAAAACCCTGTAAAGTTATACCCTTAGTATGCAAATCAAAGTTATAGGGACACCTCTTCCCAGTGTTGATTCTTCATGCCTGGAAGGCCTAATGTGGGTTTCAATCCTCCGTCTTCTCTAGGTTTGTGGAGTCCATCTGTTTGTGGTTTGTCTCCTGGGAGTTTAGTTTCTGGCTATGTCTCCACTTTTCCTACCCTTTTCAATTCGGCCTCTTATGTACAATTAAGTATGGAGAGTCTTTTCTGCTAGTTTTTGGCTTGTTTTCTGGGTTATTGCATTGGTGTGGCCATAATCTACAGTTATTAGTGGGACAAGGTATGTTTAGGATCCTCCTACTGTGTTATATTTCCTTAATTTACTATTTTTAACGGTTTTTAAATTGCCTTTACAGTTTTGTATATATAAAATCATGCCACTTGCAAACAGAAGCCACTTAATATTTCTCATTCCAATGTGAATGAATTTATTTCCTTTTCTTTTCAAGTGTTCTGGTTAGAAGAGTTCAATACTATATGAACTACAAGTAAAGAGAGTAGACATTTGGAGACTGTGAGGGGAGGGGCAAGATGGTGAAGTAGGAGACACTCTTTCTGCGGGTGCCCTCACGTGAGCTAAATATCTGCCAGAACACTCTGAACACCCAGAAAATCAGCATGAAATGTAAGATTATACACTTCTGGATCTCTACAGGGGCAGAAGACGTCAGTGAAGAACTAAAGGAGAATGGGAACACCTGGAATGATATCAGAGAATAAACAGAATGGGGAGGGAGCTACCACAAGTGACCCACTAGAAAGTAAAACCCCAATACGAAAGTGCCCTGTGATTGGGGACCATCATTAACTTGGAGACTGGTTAAAAGCACTGAAAAAGAGCAAAAGATCTTGGGGGGAAACTGGTGGAATTTGGCATTTATGGGCATGGGCCTCAGCTCACAGATCCAGGACCACCACCACGGGTGAACACCCATGCCACAGAGATTGTGGTGGAGACCCCAGTCCGTGGTCCCTGAGACCCTGGCTTTCTGCTGCTTGCACCGCCACTCAGCTGGGTGAACTCTCGCTCACACCTGGAAGAGTCTGGTGCAGGCTCCAGCCCCTGCACTCTAGGTCCACAGCCTTTTGCGCTCTGTGTGCCCTGTGCAACTTCGGGGTCTGAGCACACTCCTGCCTGTGCCTGAAAGAGTTTGGTGTGGGCACCAGTCAGCACTCTCTAGGTTCACTGTCTTCTGCACCCTGTGAGTCCTGCATGACCACAAGCTTTGTGCCCATTCCCTCCCCCACCTGAGAGAGCTTCATGTGGGCGCCAACCGGCACATTGTAGAACCATGGCCTCCAGCCACCAGCTGAGGGTCTGGATGCTCCCAACCCTTACTGGGAGACCCCAGCATGATCTCTGGTCAGGATGCCTCTATGCAGTGTTCTGTGACCTGCACAAGTGTGGGGTTGGAGCACAACCTGCATGGACCTGGACCCCAGACAGCAGTCACAGCAAATGCAGCCACTGGAAGCAGGCACCCTGGACCAAAATCATCATGGTTTTAGTGGCATGCAGGTGCAGAGACAGGCGGACACCTCAGGCGACCACTGAAACAGTGACTGGGGCTGTGCATCGCCTATGGCACTTTGCTCTGTTCAGAGGAGCTTGGAGAGGGGGAGTCTCTGTGTTCTGGACCACCCAGAGGGGAGCAAACTGAGGTTTCTCTCTAAGATGGAGATATGGGTGCAGTTCGCTTTCCACTAAACCTCCAAAAAACAAACAAACAAACAAAAGCGCCCAAAGTACAAAAACTTCTAGAGAACAAAAGCCTGAAAAAATGGGTTCCACAGAGCCCAGACCTTTGATAGGGGGCAGGATAAATCAACCCAAGCAGACTGACTGAAAAACAATGGGGCAGGCCCTTCCCCAGAAGGCAAGCCAAAAGAACAAGAGGACAACAAACACAGGGTCCCCATAAAACTGTAAAACCCCAATATAAGGGGAAAAATATATTAACCTCCCGGTATTGCCCTAAGACCTGTATATTTCATAGATACAGCTTTTTTTAAAAAATTCATTCTCATGATTCTTGTCCTTTTAATTATTTTTACCCTACTTACCATTACAACTAGATGTTTCATAAAACATATTCCATAATAACATTTTAATTAGAACTTTTTCATACATATACCTGGATATCTTTTTATTGTTCTTTCCTTTTTTAAAAAAATACATACAGATATAAGCTTCAGGGTGATCTTTTTTACCTAATCAATATTACCCCTATCTATAAACCAGTTTTAACCCCCCTTATCTCTGGAAAGTTGAGTCCTTTAACACAGATATCAAGGCACACCCAGGAAGAAAAAAAAGAACCTTGCTCGCCGACATCAAGGATTTATAACGACCCTCACAACTTTTTCTTCTGTCAGTGTTTCTGTGTATTTGTTTCTGTTCTGGTGTTATATAAATCTTATTCATGGGTTTGATTTGGGCTGTTTCTTTTCTTGTCATTTTTTTTTGTCGGTCTTTTTCATTGTCCGTTTTTGTTTATATACCTTATAAATATTACTTTTGGGTTTCATTCTGGCTGGGTTTTCTCTTTTTTTCCCCCACACTCTCTCTTTCTCTCTTTTTTTTTTCTTTTTTCCTTCTTTTTGGTAGTGACTTCCGATTGCTCCAAAACGTTCTAGGGTGCACCTTGCCTGGATTGTGGTTGATATATTCAGCTGTACATCCCCTCAACCACCTCTCACCAAAATGACTAGGAGGAGGAACACACAGAGAGGAAAACTTCAGAGACTGTGCCTTCTCCAACAGAACTTTTGGATATAGACATAAAAAGTATGTCAGAAAGGTAATTCAGGGTAACAATTATCCAGGCAATGGCTAGGTTAGAGAAAACCATTGGTTGACAATATAGAATCTCTAAGGTCAGACACGAGAGCCGACCTGGTAGACGTTGAAAATGCAATCAATGAATCCAACCCAATCTAAATACTCAGCTAATTAACTTATCTAAATAAACAGCTAGGGTAACCAAGGCAGAAGATAGAATTAGTGATCTAGAGGACAAACTGATAGAGAAAAAGGATCAAGAGGAGGCCTAGAACAAAGAGCTTAGGAGCCATGAAAAGAGAATTAGGGAAATAAATGATGCCATGAAACGTTCCAATGTCAGAATTATTGGGATCCCTGAGGAGGTGGAGAAAGAGAGAAGACTA
Organism: Taxidea taxus jeffersonii; assembly: GCA_003697995.1. Taxonomy (NCBI): domain Eukaryota; kingdom Metazoa; phylum Chordata; class Mammalia; order Carnivora; family Mustelidae; genus Taxidea; species Taxidea taxus. Next base: position 4,869 of record RCUC01123112.1, read on the forward strand.
GAAGATGGAGTTGAACAAATTCTGAACGAAAATTTTCTCAGTCTGGGGAAAGGAACCAGCGTTCATGTCCTAGAGGCAGAGAGAACACTGCCCAAGATCAACAAATCTAGAAAGACCTCAAGACACTTGATTGTGAAACTCACAAATCATAATTTTATACAAGAGCTTCTGAGGGCAGCTCTGGGCAAGAGATTCCTCACGTACAGAGTAAGGTCCATCAGAATAACATCACCTATCCACAGAAACCTGGCAAGTCAGAAAGGGCTGGCAAGACATATTCAGGGCACTACATGAGAAGAATACGCAGCTAAGAATTCTTTAACCAGTGAGGTTGACATTCAAACTGGATGGAGAGATAAAGAGCTTCCAAGATGAGCAAGGTTTAAGAGTATGTGACCACCAAACTGGCACTACAAAAAATATTAAGGGGGGGGGTTCTATAAACGAAGAAAGAACCCAGAGTAACATAGAACAGAAATTTACTGAGACAATTTATAGAATCAAGCGTTCACAGAAAACATGATGTCAATAGAACATCTTTCAATAATCACTCTCAATGTGAATGGCCTAAATGCTCCCATAAAATGGCACAGGGTTGCAGTTAGGATAAAATGACAGGACCCATCCATACTCTTGTCTACAAGAGACACGTTAGAACCAAAACATACAATCAGACTGAAAGTGAAGAGTTGGAGAAGCATAATTCATGACAATGGGTCTAAAAAGAAAGCTAGGGTAGCAATTCTCTTATCAGATAAATTGGATTTTACTAAAGACTGTGGTAAGAGATACAGAAGGATACTACATCACTCTTTTTTTTTTAAGATTTTATTTATTTACTTGATAGACAGAGATCACAAGTAGGCAGAGAGAGAGAGAGGAGGAAGCAGGCTGTCCACAGAACGGAGAGCCCAGTGCGGGGCTCAATCCCAGGACCCTGACCTGAGCCTAAGGCAGCGGCCTCAACCCACTGAGCCACCGAGGTGCCCCTACTACATCATTCTTAAATGGTCTATCCAACAAGAAGATCTAACAATTGTAAATATTTATGCGCCCTATATGGGAGCAACCTCTAAGCCAACTGTTAATCAAAATAAAGAGTCATATTGATATGAAAATTGTAAATATTTATGCCCCCTATAAGGGAGCAGCCAAATACAGCCAACTGTTAAACAAAATAGTCATATTGATATGACTATATTAATATTATGTAATCTTAACACACCACTCTCAGTAATAGACAGATCATCCAAGAAGAAAATCTATAAAGAAACAAACGCTTTGAATGACACATTGGACCTCATAGATGTATACAGAACATTCCACCATAAAACAACAAAATATTGAACGCTCGCTATGGGCTACCTTGCTGTGTGTCTGTTTGCATGCTTTGTGTGCTCCAGGGCTTTCTGCAGGTTCTGATTTTGCTTCAAAAGGATTCCTAGGAAGATGGCGGAGAAGTAGCAGACTGAGACGACATCAGGCAGCAGGAGATCAGCTAGATAGCCTACCAAACCATTCCGAACACCTACGAATCCAAAAGGAGATCGAAGAGAAGAAGAGCAACAATTCTAGAAACGGAAAATCGACCACTTTCTGAAAGGTAGGACCAGCGGAGAAGTGAATCCAAAGCAATGGGAAGATAGACCACGGGGGGAGGGGCCAGCTCCCGGCAAGTGGCGGAGCAATGGAGCACAAAATCAGGACTTTTAAAAGTCTGCTCCACGGAGACACATCACTCCAGAGGCTAAACTGGGGTGAAGACCTCACAGGGACACCGTGGACTCAGGTCCCGTGGGGTCACAGAAGGATCGAGGGTGTCTGAGCGTCACAGAGCTCGCAGGTATCAGAGAAGGGAAGCCGGCTGCAGAGACAGAGCCGAGGAGTGAACTCTCAACTCGGGGTTACCTAGAACCATAATCTGTGACACGGGCCGGTGCTCTGTGCGTGGGGTCCCCACAAGATCCGGGGAGACTCCAACCTGGGAATGCCCAGGGATCTGCAGGGTTCGGAGACTCCAGGTGGGGCTCTGTGCCAGAGACAGAGACGCTTGGTCACAGGCTGGGTGACCTCGGAGCGCAGCCAGAGGCCAGTGAGATGGAGTGATTGCGCGTGATTTTCTCCAAGCGCGGCTGGAGGCTGGGGAGATGGGAATGATTAAGCGCTTTTCTCTAAAGGCACACTGAAGACTGGGGCCCCGAGCTCTCAGATCCTCCGAGGAGGAGATTGGGAGGCCGCCATTTCCATTCCCGTCCTCCAGAACTCTACGGAAAGCGTTTAGGGAACAAAAGCTCCTGAAAGCGAACCTGAGAGGATTACTTAGACCGGCCTCTGGTAAGGGGGGTGCAATTCCGCCTGGGGCAGAGACACTTGAAAATCACTACAACAGGCCCCTCCCCCAGAAGATCAACAAGAAATCCAGCCAAGACCAAGTTCACTTAACAAGGAGAACAGGGGAATTCCAGAGGAGGAGAAAGCAAAGCATGGAATTCATGACTTTCTCCCCATGAATCTTTAGTCTTCCAGTTAATTAATTTTTAAAATTTTTTTCTCTTCTGCTAATTTTTTTAACTTTTACCCTTTCCTCTTTTAACGTTTTTTAACTAGTTTATCTTAATAACTTCTTAAAAAATCATTTTTGAACCTTTATTATTATAGTCATATTTGATCCTTCACTGTATCTAACTTTATTCTTTGTATACACGTAGGATTTTTTATTCTTCTAAAAAATTTGGGTTACAACTTCTTCTAATAGATCAAAATACACCCCAAAACTAGTACCGGGCTTGATCTAGTCTCCAGCCCAAGCAAGGTCTCTCCACATTCTTTTTTTTTTTTTATTCTACCTACCAACTTACCTTATCAACTCTTTGTTAAAAGAAATTTTTTTTTTCATCTTTATACTCATATTTCATCCCTTCATTGTGTTTATCCTTATATATGTTTTTCATTCTTTAAAATTTTGGGAGGTAGTTTCTTCTAAGAGACCAAAATACTCCCAAAATTAAGTGGGTTACACTGTTCTAGTCACTAGTCTAACAAAGAAATATATATATATATACATATATATATATTAATATATATTATATATATAATATAAAAAATATAAAAAAAGAAATATATATATATTTCTTTTTTTATATTTTTTTCTTTATTTGTGATCTTAATTTCTTATTTTTTTTCTCTTTTCTGAACTTCTTTTTACCCCCTTTCTCCCCCTCACGATTTGGGGTCTCTTCTGATTTGGTTAAAGCACATCTTCCTGGGGTCTTTGCCACCATTTTAGTATTACATTTACTCCTTCATATATCCTTATCTGGAAAAAATGACAAGGCGGAAAAACTCACCACAAAAAAAAGAACAGGAGGCTGGACTGAAGGCTAGGGACCTACTCAATAGAGACATTGGTGATATGTCAGATCGGAAATTCAGGACGACGATTCTCAAGGTTCTAGCCAGGCTCGAAAAAGGCATGGAAGATATTAGAGAAACCCTGTCCAGAGAAATAAAATCCCTTTCTGAAGAAATAAAAGAACTAAAATCTAACCAAGTTGAAATCAAAAAAGATATTAATGAGGTGCAATAAAAAACGGAGGATCTTACTGCTAGGATAAATGAGGCAGAAGAAAAGAATTAGTGATATAGAAGACCAAATGACAGAGAATAAAGAAGCTGAGCAAAAGAGAGACAAACAACTACTGGACCACGAGGGGAGAATTTGAGAGATAAGTGATACCATAAGACGAAACAACATTAGAATAATTGGGATTCCAGAAGAAGAAGAAAGAGAGAGGGGAGCAGAAGGTATATTGGAGAGAATTGTCATAGAGAATTTCCCTAATATAGCAAAGGTAACAAGCATCAAAATCCGAGAGGTGCAGAGAACCCCCTCAAAATCAATAGGAATAGGTCCACAACCCGTCATCTAATAGTAAAATTAACAAGTCTTAGCGACAAAGAGAAAATCCTGAAAGCAGCACGGGACAAGACGTCTGTAATGTAGAATGGTAAAAATATTAGATTGGCAGCAGACTTATCCACAGAGACCTGGCAGGCCAGAAAGAACTGGCATGGTATATTCAGAGCACTAAATGAGAAAAACAGGCAGCCAAGAATACTATATCCAGCTAGGTTCTCATTGAAAATAGAAGGAGAGATAAAAAGCTTCCAGGACAAACAAAAACTGAAAGAATTTGAAAACACCAAACCAGCTCTACAGGAAATATTGAAAGGGGTCCTCTAAGCAAAGAGAGACCCTCAGAGTATCATCAGAAAGGAACAGAGACAATATACAGTAACAATCACCTTACAGGCAATACAATGGAACTAAATTCATATCTCTCAATAGTTACCCTGAATGTAAATGGGCTAAATGCCCCAATCAAAAGACACAGGGTATCAGAATGGATAGAAAAACAAAACCCATCCATATGCTGTCTACAAGAAACTCATTTTAGACCCGAAGACACCTCCAGATTGAAAGCAATTTACCATGCCAATGGACATCAGAAGAAAGCTGGGGTGGCAATCCTTATATAGGATCAATTAGATTTTAAGCCAAAGACTATAATAAGAGATGAGGAAGGACACTATATCATACTCAAAGGGTCTGTCCAATAAGAAGATCTAACAATTCTAAATATCTATGCCCCTAACACGGGAGCAGCCAACTATATAAACCAATCAATAACAAAATCAAAGAAACACATTGACAAGAATACAATAATAGTATGGGACTTTAAGACGCCCCTCACTGAAATGGACAGATCATCCAAGCAAAAGATCAACAAGGAAATAAAGGTCTTAAATGACACACTGGAGCAGATGGACATCAGACATATATTCAGAACATTCCATCCCAAAGCAACAGAATACACATTCTTCTCTAGTGCCCATGGAACATTCTCCAGAATAGATCACATCCTGGGTCATCAATCAGGTCTCAACCGGTATCAGAAGATTCGGATCATTCCCTGCATATTTTCAGACCACAATGCTCTGAAGCTAGAACTCAATAACAAGAGGAAATTCGGAATGAGCCCAAATACATGGAGACTCAACAGCATCCTTCTAAAGAATGAATGGGTCAACTAGGAAATTAAAGAAGAATTAAAAAATCATGGAAACAAAAGATAATGAAAACACAGCGGTCCAAAATCTGTGGGACACAGCAAAAGCAATTCTGAGAGGAAAATATTTAGGAATATAAGCCTTTCTCAAGAAATAAGAAAGGTCTCAAATTCAGAACCTAACCCTACACTTAAAGGAGCTCGAGAAAGAACAACAAAGAAAGCCTAAACCCAGCAGGAGAAGAGAAATAATAAATATCAAAGCAGAAATCAGTGATATAGAAACCTAAAACACAATGGAATAAATCAACGAAACTAGGAGCTGGTTCCTTAAAAGAATTAATAAGATTGAAAAAAGCCTGGCTAAATTTATCAAAAAGAAAAGAGAAAGGACCGAAATAAATAAAATCATGAATGAAAGAGGAGAGATCAGAACCAACACCAAAGAAATAAAAACAATCATAAGAACATATTACGAGCAACTCTATGCCAACAAATTTGACAATCTGGAAGAAATGGATGCTTTCCTGGAGACATATAAACTGCCAAAACTGAACCAGGAAGAAATAGAAAACCTGAATAGGCCCATAACCAGTAAGGAGATTGAAACAATCATCAAAAATCTGCAAACAAACAAAAGCCCAGGGCCAGATGGCTTTCCAGGGGAATTCTACCAAACATTTAAAGAAGAATTTATTCCTATTCTCCTGAAACTGTTCCAAAAATAGAAATGGCAGGAAAACTTCCAAACTCATTTTATGAGGCCAGCATCACCTTGATACCCAAACTAGACAAGGATCCCATCAAAAAAGAGAATTACAGACTAATATCCTTGATGAACACAGATGGAAAATTCTCACCAAAATACTAGCCAATAGGATCCAACAGTACATTAAAAGGATTATTCACCACGACCAAGTGGGATTTATTTTAGGGCAGCAAGGTTGGTTCAACATCCACAAATCAATCAATGTGATACAATACATTAACAAAAGAAAGAACAAGAACCATATGATACTCTCAATAGATGCTGAAAAAGCATTTGACAAAGTACAGCATACCTTCCTAATCACAACTTTTCAAAGTGTAGGGATAGAGGGCACATACCTCAATATTATCAAAGCCATCTATGAAAAACCCACCGCAAGTATCATTCTCAACGGAGAAAAACTGAGAGCTTTTCCGCTCAGGTCAGGAACACGGCAGGGATGTCCGTTATCACCACTGTTATTCAACATAGTACTAGAAGTCCTAGCCTCAGCAATCAGACAACAAAAAGAAATTAAAGGCATCCAAATCAGCAAAGAAGAAGTCATACTCTCACTCTTTGCAGGTGATATGATACTATATGTGGAAAACCCAAAAGGCTCCACTCCAAAACTGCTAGAGCTTGTACAAGAATTCAGTAAAGTGTCAGGATATAAAATCAATGCACAGAAATCAGTTGCATTTCTTTACACCAACAACAAGACAGAAGAAAGAGAAATTAAGGAGTCAATCCCATTTACAATTACCCCCAAAACCATAAGATACCTAGGAATAAACCTAACCAAAGAGGCAAGGAATCTATACTCAGAGAACTATAAAGTACTCATGAAAGAAATTGAGGAAGACACAAGAAATGGAAAAATGTTCCATGCTCATGGATTGGAAGAATAAATATTGTGAAAATGTCTATTCTACCTAAAGCAATCTACACATTTAATGCAATGCCTATCAAAATCCCATCCAATTTTTTTCAAAGAAATGGAACAAATAATTCTAAAATGTATATGGAACCAGAAAAGACCTCGAATAGCCAAAGGAATATTGAAAAAGAAAGCCAAAGTTGGTGGCATCACAATTCCAGACTTCAAGCTCTACTACAAAGCTGTCATCATCAAGACAGTATGACACCGGCACAAGAACAGACACATAGATCAATGGAACAGAATAGAGAGCCCAGAAATAGACCCTCAACTCTATGGTCAACTAATCCTCGACAAAGCAGGAAAGAATTTTCCATGGAAAAGACAGCCTTTTCAACAAATTGTGTTGGGAAAATTGGACAGCCACATGCAGAAAAATGAAGTTGGACCATTTCCTTACACCACACACGAAAATAGACTCAAAATGGATGAAGGACCTCAACGTGAGAATGGAATCCATCAAAATCCTTGAGGAGAACACAGGCAGTAACCTCTTCGACCTCAACCGCAGCAACTTTTCCTCGGAACAACGCCAGAGGCAGGGGAAGCAAGGGGAAAAATGAACTATTGGGACTTCATCAAGATCAAAAGCTTTTGCACAACAAAGGAAAGAGTCAACAAAACCAAAAGACAACTGACAGAATGGGAGAAGATATTTGCAAATGACACATCAGATAAAGGGCTAGTATCCAAAATGCATAAAGAGCGTAGGAAACTCAACACCCAAAGAACAAATAATCCAATCAAGAAATGGGCAGAGGACATGAACAGACATTTCGGCAAAGAAGACATCCAGATGGCCAAAAGACACATGAAAAAGTGCTCCACATCACTGGGCATCAGGGAAATACAAATCAAAACCACAATGAGATACCACCTCACACCAGTCAGAATGGCTAAAAAGAACAAGTCATGAAACGACAGGTGCTGGCGAGGATGTGGAGAAAGGGGAACCCTCCTACACTGTTGGTGGGAATGCAAGCTGGTGCAACCACTCTGGAAAACAGCATGGAGGTTCCTCCAAAAATTGAAAATAGATCTACCTTATGACCCAGCAATTGCACTACTGGGTACTTACCCTAAAGATACAAACGTAGTGATCCGGAGGGGCACGTGTACCCGAATTTTTATACCAGCATTGTCCACAATAGCCACGTTATGGAAAGAACCTAGATGCCCATCAACAGATGAATGGATAAAGAAGAAGTGCTATATATATATATACATTGAAATACTATTCAGCCATCAAATGAAATGAAATCTTACCATTTGCGACGACATGGATGGAACTAGAGGGTATTATTCTTACGGAAATAAGTCATTCAGAGAATGACAACTATCATATGATCTCACTGATATGAGGAAGTGGAGATGCAATGGGGGTGGGGTTTAAGGGGGTAGAAAAAGAATAAATGAAACAAGATGGGATCAGGAGGGAGACAAACCAAAGGAGACTCTTAATATCATAAAACAAACTGAGGATGTTGGGGGGGAGGGTGTGGGAGAGGGTGGTGGGTTTACATTATATGTTTAAATAAAAATAAAAATTAAAAAAAAGATTCATAGGAAAAAGAAAACAACAATAAAATATTCATTCTTCACGAGTGCACATGGAACTTTCTCCAGAACAGACCACATATTGGGCCCCAAATCAGGGCTCAACCATTCCAAAAATTTGAGATTATTCCCTGCATTATCTCAGACCATAATGTTTTGAAACTGGAAATCAGCCACAAAAAAAAAAAAAAAAAAAAAAAAAGTTTTGGAAAAAATTCAAACAATTGGAAGGTAAAGACCATCCTGGTCAACAATGTTTGGGTCAACCAGGAAATCAAGGGAGAACTTAAACTATTCATGGAAACCAACGAGAATGAAGACACATCAGTCCAAATCCTAGGGGAATCAGCAAAGGCAGCACTAAGGGGAAACTACATAGCCATCCAAGTGTCCTTCAAAAAATTGAAAAATGCTGAATACACTGGCTCTATTTACAACTTAAGGAACTAGAAAA
>RCUC01123113.1:0-42966 GCA_003697995.1 Taxidea taxus jeffersonii
TCCCTATATTTATCTTTTTAAAATGAAGCACAGTGAAAGAGAGATTTTCTGTCCCCTTTCCTGCTCTATGCCTATTACCTGGAACCATGTCTGGCACATGCTAGGTCTTTCATTTGTATTTACTGCTTGATTCCATCATGACAATGTCTAACCATTTCAGGAGGATGTACATATTGTAGTACTTCTCAGCTCCAGTGGTTACCAGGGTTGGGGTCTCCCCTTTCTCCAAATTGACTCCACCAAGGAGAGACCAGAAGAATATTTCCCTGGGATTAACCACCAAGACGGCAGCCTAGGGGCCTTAGGGTCAGGTTCAGGCTTGAGGCTTGCTTTATTGACGTGGACCTTGGGAAGCTGGTTGCCATAGAAACACTTATTGCTCCCTAGATTCTTGCCACAGAGTGGGCTTCAAGGCTGCTCTGAGCTCTCTGCACTGCTGGGATCTGAGATAGAGGCACCCAGGCAAGATGAGAATAGATTGGGCTTTCAATTCAGTCCATCCTGGGCAAGTCCCCTCACCCATCTGAGCCTCAGCTTCCTCATCTATAAGATGGGGCTTATCACACACACTTCACAGGGCTGTAGGGCGGATTCTGTGAGACGATGGATGTAAAGGACTGGCACCCAGTTCAACAAATTCCAGCCTCACTCCTGGTTTTATAAAACTTCAAGAAAACTGGAAACTGATTTTATAAAATTCAGTATTTCCTTTGAATGTAAACATGTCAAGGACTGTGAAAGTCTGAGATTTTCTCCTGCTGGAAAGCTACCAAACCAGCCTGCCACAGTTACATGGAGGGTGGCAGAAGACATGAGACTCCTGGGTCAGAGACAAAAGACTATTGCCCATGGTATATACAAAGCGGCATGAGCTTCATGCTCACAACAGTTCCCTTCCTGTCCCACAGGGGGATCAGAGCAGCCTTGGTGGATATTACAGGCATAAGGGGTGTTTGCTAAATCTGAGGAACCCCAAGTTTAGATAATCCAAATATTTTACAGTGGCTCATAGGCAGATCTATCTTCACCCCAGAGAGAGACATTTCCTTTATTTCCCTGGACAGCAAACAAAACTGCCCTAGAGGGGGAATGACCTCTATCTTCCAAGGTTGTTTCCTATACAAACATCCATGAAAAGAGAGTCTGGAGTGAAAGCTGACAGTGTTTCTGTTTGTAAGACATGCAGGAACATGAGAAACCCGTGAAGAATTGTCTCCCATAAGGCCAGTGCAGAAGAGATCTATAGGAGTGGGCAGTTGTGGAGAAGAGGTGTGCACTGGGTAGGAGGGGCTCCTTGCCTTTCTAGTTCTTTCCATGCTGTTTTGAGTGAGCCTGTGTGGCGTATATTGCCAACCTCTTTACACCCCACCTCACCTTCCTTGGGCGTACACACCTTCTGGATTGCTAGGTGCGGGAGGGTCCAAGTAGAAGGAAGGCTGAAGATGGGAGGCAGAGTGCTTTGGAACTGAATTGCCTGCCAAGGGCTTGGTGTGTGATAGTGGCCATCTCTGAGGAACCTGAAGAATTTCTTTGAAGGCCATTGTAGCCTGATTCATAAAACTCCACCTCAGCATGGGGAGCAACAGTGATGACAATACCTCAGAGACGAGCTGGCCTGTCATGTGTCCCCACTCTGATTTTACCACCTGCAGAAATGTGTTGGGGGACATTGCCCACCTCATCCCACTCAGGGAGAGAAGGAGCCCTGTATACAAAGAGGGAAGGACCACAGGTCCTCCATGGTTCATTCAGTGAGTATTTAATGAGCACCAACTATGTGCCCAGGCCTGAGCCAGATGCTGGGGACAGAAATTAATTAGACTTGGTCTCTGCCCTGTGACACTCTTAGGCTGGCTGGGGAGATAGAAAATGGACATGGGCACTATACTGCAAGATCATAAGAGCCATAGTAGAAGTGGGTGAAAAGGAGATGGCTCCCCCGGGGGTGGGCATTTCTGAGTTAAGTCTTGAAGGATGAATGGCCAGGGGAGGGGAGGCAGAGCACAGGAAGACACATGGCTTAAAGAGAGAGGAGATTCCAGAAGCCAGAAACCCTTGAAAACTATGCCATGGCGTTTTTCACTTCTAGCCTGCAGGTAAGGAGGGGTCACTAAAGGCGGGGTACATCAATTCTAGGTTTTTTTCTTACTACTGAAGTAAAACATCGTATTAGAGAACATTTATAGAAGATCTGTTACCAAAAATACAGAATACCAACCCCCCTCAAATCCTACACCCAAGGAAAATTACTGTGAACATTTAGTGAATTTCCTTCCAGTCATTTTCATAGAGGCACCCAGTCACCCAAGCCAGAGCCTGGGATGGCCTATCCTTTTGCTATCCCTCATAGCCTGGGTCTTCTTTCAAACTCTTGAACCAGGGACGCCTGCGTGGCACAGTCAGTTAAGTGTCCTATTCTTAGTTTCAGCTCAGGTCATGATATCAGGGTTGTGAGACTGAGCCTTACGTCGGGCTCTACACTGAGTACAGAGTCGGCTTGGGTTTCTCTCTCCTGCCCCACTCTACCCCTCCCCCATGACCTCAGGCATGTGTGCGCTCTCTCTTGCTCTCTCAATAAATAAATAAATCTTAAAAAAAAAACCTCAATCAATAAGACAAATTATGTTACTTCACTTGTTGTAACTCACACTCACATCCTCCACCTCTTCCCAAACCCTGCCAGGATGCTGGGACCTTCAGACTCCAGCATTTCAGAAAGTAAGGGAGCACCTTACTCTCCCTGGGCCCCCAAATTGTAGGGAGAAGGGGATAATGGCTCCTAGCCCAGCCTGTCTGTCCTGGCTGCCCCTGCTGGCCTGCATGTGGTCACTGCCAGCTGCCCTGTGGTCTCTGAACCCGGGCATTGTGCAGGCAGAGTCCAGCCTCCTGGCGGGCACTCAGCCATTCTCCTCCAAGGACTACTGTCTCCCTTGGCACTTAGGAAAAGTGAGTGAGGGTCCCAGGTCCTGACAGCCCTACTGGGGAAACTCCCCTCTCACAGCCAGCTCCTCTCTCCCTGCCTCCCTTGTGTGAATCCCTCTAGCAACTCAGAGTTTTGGAAAACAAAGGCCAAGTTAGAACCGATGTCTGCAAGCAGCTCTTCCAGAGTCAATGGAGAGTAAAGGCCAGGTGGAGGGAAAAGACAGAAGAAACACAGGCAAATATCTAAATGCATTATCTGCTAGAAACATGCATATTTAATTTTTAAATTAAAAGCCTCTGCCTCATTCTTTTGACAGTGCAGAGCGAATGCCCTTCCTTCCTGCAGGTGGAGAACACTCAGAAAATCCTCATCTTCCCTTGATCCTCCTGCTCTAGCGGGAGCACGGATGGGGCTCTCCCTCCCCTACAGGCTGATGAAGAGGCAGGTAATGAGGCTCTGGGCAGCAGCCTTGCCTTCACACTTATTCCTGATAATTGGTCACCGCTTTCAAGAGCAGGTGGGTCCTGATGCAGTAATTGGCAGGGGGCAGGGCCAGTCCTCCAGGGGATGGAAAGGTGTTAATTGCTCTTCCCCTTCCCGCAGGTGGATCCCTATAAGGAGGGAGCTTTAAGTCGAACTGGTGTCCAGGAGAGGCCCCAGTGATGCCAGGGGCAAAGGTTTAGTGTTTCCCTTGATACTGTAAAGCCAGTAAGGTTGACTGGCAATCCTGAATGACTTGCTGAGGTTCCTAGCTGGTGAGTGGGAAAGCTGGGCCATAGAAGCCACGGCCATGAGACTCCCCGGCTTGTGGCCTGACCACCCTGCTGTCCTGTTTCTTGCAAGATGGAATGAAGGGAGGGTTCTGGCTCAGGTGACTCTCACAGCCCCTTCCAGCTGAGTTCTGCAAATCCACCAGCTTGAGGAACCGGAGCAGGATTGGGGTCTGAGTCCCTTTCACAGTAGGCTTCCTTGAAGGGAGTGTTTGTTCAGGGCATTGTTCTCTCTTAATAACACTCCACACCCAACACATTTTATTCATTGGAAATTACCTTCAGTCCAACATTTTATCAGCCTGACCCACAGAGTAATTGGAAACAGGAGGATTTCCCTCCAACAATCAGTGCTAGAGAGAATAAATTTGCCCCCGTCAGAGGGCGCGGTGGTCTGGGTCTGCAGCAGCACGTGGAAATGCCCCGGCAACGTTCCAGCAGCCGCCAAGAGTCGGTGTTCCGTTCTGCAGGGGGAGCACCAGCCAGGTCTGGAGTGGGGCAGCAGGCCCTGCCTCAGTCACCGTGGGCGCTGCAGCAGGTGAGTGCACAAACACACATGCGTGTGTGCAGCTCACGTGTCCCAATACCGTGACCATGCTGAAGAAAGCTCTTAGAGGCAAGAGGTCTCTCTTAGTTAGGGGCTCTGGCTCTGCTGTCCACCATCACCCCAGCCAGAGTACCGGAGGTGGTCTTAGCCTTCTTTCCTTCACATTCTTTTCCCGATCAGTGCCAGGTGCTGGCATCATATCTGCAGCCTCAGAATTCTGTCCCCGCCAATCTTTTAGTTCATCATCTCAGAATCCCCGTAGTGGCCTCCTTGCTGGTGTCCCTGACCGCAGTTTACCCCCTCCTATCAGTACTCCCTTTGTAACCGGAATGACCTTCCTGAAATTCAAGTCTGAGCTGCCTGCTCCCTTGTCTAAAGTCCTTCTCTGGTTCCCCACACTGAAGCCTGGCATGCAAGGCCTTTCGTGTTCTGGCCTCTGCCTCCTGCCTCAGTGCTCATTCCCAGCCATCGTGTTCTCCAAACATACCACACCATGTCCGACCTCCAAGCCTTTGCTGCCCTTGTTCCTATTGTCTAGAACGATCTTCTTCCTGCTCCAGAAGCCCAAATACTACTAACGCTTCAAGGGCCTGGTACCTTCAGGTCTTCCTGGGAAGAGTGACTCCTAGTCTTTTTATTCCAGCTTTGGGACTTTTATGTCTGTAGTAAGTAGAATAAACCTAAAACGTTTGAATATATTACCTTACATGGCAAGAGGGACTTTGCAGATGTGATTCAAATCAGTTAAGGATATCAAGAGGGGGAGAACGGCCTGGATTATCCATGTGGGTCCAATTACTCATATGGGTCCTTATAAGAAGGAGACAAGAATGTGAGAGACAGAAAAGGCATGAGACAGTGGATGCAGGGGTCAAGTGATGGTGGGGCAAGGACTACAGGCAGCAGCTAGAAGCTAAAAGAGGTAAATAATTGAATTCTCCCCTACAACCTCCAGAAAGGACCACAGTCCTCCTAAGTCCTTGATTTTAGCCTAATGAGACTCATGTTAGACTTTTGACCTCCAGAACCATAAGATAATATGTTTGTCTTGCTTTAAATCACTAAGTTTGTGGTGACTTGTTACAGCAGCCACTGGAAACTAATACAACATTATATTGGAGGTGGTTGTTCATGTGTCTCAGTCCCTGGACACAAAGGACAAAGGCTGGGGCTGGTCGTCCCCTGTATCTCTATTTCCCAGTACAAGGTCTGCCACAGAGATGATGCTTCACAAATACGGGATGAGTGAGTGAGATGTCTCCTTCCATAGGCCAGGCAGACCCACTGTAGATATCAGGCCTTTGAGGCTTCTTGGGCTGAAATGAAATGGAATTTATTTCACACCCACAAAGCATGGTTCCCTGTGCTACTGACACTATTCCCTACCCTGCCATATCCCAAAACATTATTATGTTGCCCCAAAAGCATCCTCCCTTGGCTCTGAGGTCTCTGAACCTTCCTGCCCTGGCTCACTTATAGTAACCCCCATGTATACCAACAAGAATGTTAGGCTCCGAGCCTTATGGATCATTAGGGCTGCAGGAGCCTGTGCCTTACAGATGGGAGACTGAGGCTGAGAGGGGGAAAGAGCCAAAGTCGTCAAACTGTGGCACTGAGGGACTAGGGAGAGAAACCAGGCCAGACCTCCTTCACCTGCCCCTCCCAAGAACCCACATGCTAGTATCAATATCCCCATTTGATAGATGAAGAAACTGAGGCACAGAGAAGTTAAGTCACTCATCCATGGTCAGCTGGTTAGCAGTGCTGATTTGAACAGATCATTGCTCCAGAGTCTCTCCTCTCCGTCTCTGCCCTGTACTGACAGAGGGGTAAACTGAGGGCCAGAGTGGGTCTAGACAGTGGTGGCCGAAGAGAAATCAGGTTATGGCTAAAGTTCAAACCAGAGCCCTACAAACCCATGAGGTGGGGCATGCCTGGGCTAAAAGGAGGCCTCGGTGTTTGCCTTCTTCAATTAGGCTGTTTGCTTCTCTGAGTCCAGGGGATAATTTAACTAATGGTGCTGGTTTTCTGACACTATCGATCGGTGAAGATTAAATATGTTTGTCACAGTCAAGTGAACTAATCACTTTATTGTATTTCAAATACTAATTTCATCAGATAGCTGTTGGGGGGTGACCCGGGGGAGGTGTAGGGAGACGAACACGTGTGCAGATTGGGGCAGGCAACAGTGCAATCAATGCGGCCTGTCTGCCTGGAGGCATGTGGGATATCAGGTTTTCTGGAGGCCTGTAGCTGTGCTGCTCAGACAAGAGGAATCTGCATTTTCCCTGGCCTCCTTCATCACTGTTCCAGGCCCTCGTGGAATTTCTCAGGAGAGGCAGTTTCTCAAGCATTATTGGAAAATGGTAGATGTTTCCAAATAGCTATCCTAAATCACCCCCTAGCCACTAATCCCACAGCCACTCTGACACTGCTGGATGCAAATGCTGCCTCTCTGAGCCATTAGCCATCCCGGGAACCACCAATTCATGGCAAAACCTGAAAATGAACTAATCTGTCTTTCAGGTTTGGGAAGGCTTTGCGATTTCCAGAGCTCAGCATGTTGGACAAGGAGACTCAGGGCTTATTAAATCATCCCCTGGCCCTGGTGCAATTGCATAAACCTCCCTCCTTGTGAGAGAAAGTATATACACTTGGGCACACACACAAGTTCGTGCACACGCATGGACACACACACAGATGCAATCATGTACGCACACCCGTGCCTTCATGAACATGCACAGAGACCTGAATGCACAGCCCCACAGAAGCACATTCATGTACATTCACATGCACACACTCAAATAAGAGTCAGACGTTCCCAAGGGGCAAGATGTTTTCTAAACATAGGACTGGTTTGTCCCCCTACTCATAGAGGCGCCTGCAATGATCTGACTGGGTGACAGTGAAGATGAGGTCCATTTCTCTGGACACAAGCCCATCACCAAGTCTGTTTTCTTATCTTGTCAGATTTAATGACACCAAACAGAGGCCATCAGTTGTAGCCCCTATAGCCAAAGTATGTGTCTTGCACACTCGGGTTTCTGAGGCTCGGTCTTGTATTGATGAGACAAGGGAAGGGGCTGTTTCCCAATTTAATGCTGAGGAGTGGCCTCAATAAGAAGAGTCCTTTCCAGAGGAAAACACATGCTTCTGCCGGAAAGAGGCTTCCAGAGCTGCTCACAGAGCACCGCACGCTGTCTGGATGTGCTTTACCAGAGCCCCGTCGCCAAGGGACAGTCTTTTTGTACGGGCTGATGCTTCATATCTGTACAGCTTGCTTGCTTGCTTTCTCTCTCTCTCTCTCCCTTTCTTTTAAAGATTGCATTTATTCATTTGACAGAGAGAGAGAGAACAAGCAGGGGGGACAGCAGAGGGAAATGGAGAAGCAGGGAGCCCAACCTGGGGCTCAATCCCAGGACCCTGGGGTCCTGACTTGAGCCGAAGCTAGACTCTAAACCAACTGAGCCACCCAGGGACCCCCTGCACAGCTTTCAACAGCAACTCTGCAGTAGGTAGGCTTTGGAATTTACCATCCTTATTTTATAGATGCAAAAACTGAAGCCCAGAGAGGGGAAGAGGCTCCCTAAGAGCATTCAGACAATCCGTGGAGAATCAGAACTAGAGTTTGGGATTCTGACTCCAAGACCAGCACTTTGTAAATCTCTGGACACTCTGCCCAAGATTTTAGAGCCTTGCAAAGCTCCACCTTTTATCACATCCCTGTTCTACTCGTTGCTAGATTTGCTGACCCAGGTTATGCCCTCGAGCAAAAGTACCCCCAAATACTAATACTGTCAGGCCTGGTATCAAAACAAAGGCCGCCTGTGGGGTTGGGTTGAGTAGGACAAGACTCCGTGTTCTTGCCAGGCAGTCTCTATTTTTAGAAGCTTGTTTCTGTGACTTAGAGTCTGTGAGATCTGAAGTTTTGTGGGGATCTTGTTCAGGCTCGGGGAGACACATCATTTCCTAGAAATCCTACTGGGTTAAACAAGACAGAAAAAACTAGCAGCACCTCCCCAGGGAAACATTGAAAGTCAGAGCAACAACAAACAGATTTGCTGAACATCCTGAATCTTTGAGCATCATTAAAACGGGGAGAACTGTGCGCTAAGTAAACTGGTCTTCAGTTTCTTTTCACGCAATGTAACTCCAGATGTTTTACCCCCTAAAAAGATGTTTTTCTACATGATGGAGTACCGTATTTGCAAAAAGTATCCCAGTACCTGCCCCGAGCCAGCAAAATATCAGCAGCATGCCAGCCTCCAATGCATTTGTTAAAAGCCAGAAGATGGCTTTTACTAAAGCTAGATGTTCCACTGGTGGGTTTTGAGGCCTGATGGATTTGTAATCAGAAGACCTGAGTTCTAGCCTCTGCTCTGACTTCAGCTTGTGGAGTGAGTCGCCTGAGGTCCACGGAGAATGAGGCAGAGCTGGTACTGAATGCCTAGCTGCATGGCCTTTGAGCAAAGAAGAATCAAATCTAATAAGATCAAGTGCATCTGAACACAGGCTAGGAATAGGGAGAAAACACATGTGCAGTAATCATGTCCAAAATAACTCCTGGTCACGGTGCTGGGGAAGGAAGTATTCTCCTTCCATTTTCTTGTTGTCTATGCAGACTCCTGGGACCTGGCAGCCTTCGAGGTGCCCACGGTCTTACATGGAGGGCCTGAAGGGCACAGTGGGGTCCTTGGGCAGACTGGCATTGATGTGTGAGAATGGCCACCAAGTCCCCTTCTCTGGTGTCAGCCATTGGCCCTCTCTGTCACATGTACTGTTGCCCACTCACTGCTTCCAGAGTCTCTGTCCTTCCTTGGTTCCCAAGACCCCACAGGTTCCAGGTGTCCTCTCTCTCTCTGGCTATTCCTTCTCTGCAGTCCCTTTCTCCAGCCTCTTCCTTGAGGCTTGGTGTTTTCCAGGACAACCTTTTTTTTTAATCAGTCATTAATCAGTCAAGCATTTATCTATATACTGCCTGAATCATTGCACCCACCCCCATCTAATATGCCCTTGACACTCCAGCTCTCAACTTACCCATCTTACCCATCTCCTTCCAACCTTTAAAGGGTTTCCCTTTAACTACTCCATTTGATGCCCCACAGGGATTTTTCTCACATAATGAGTGCAGAAGCAGACAGCATCGGGCATTGACTCAGCAGCTCTAACATGTCAGAGCTTCTCTTGGCCTTTCCCTCATGGTGGCGTGAAGGCAGCTGTAGTGCCAGCCATCCCATCTGTATTCTAGATAGGAAGGAAGAAGAAGTAAAGAAGGACAAAGGGGTCTCTAAAAAGTCTTCCCATAAGCTCCACCTAGCAGTTTCCCCTTACGTCTCTTGAGCACTCTCTCAGTCAGGGTGGCAGACTATCCTGTCTGCATACAGCTTTAATGGACATCGTGCCATCCCCACTGTGGGAATAAGAGAAGGCAAAGGTATCAAAGGAGACCTTTCTTCTGACTGCACCAGGCTTCTCCCCACAACACCTCATCTGTATCCCATCTCTCCCAGTCCCTCCAGTGGATCCCCATCCACAGTCAAAATGATCTTTCTAACCCAAAGACTAGTGCCATGACTCTTACTAGCACCTTCCCCAGAGGTCTGCCACGTCCTAGATGCTCCTTCGTAAGACTCACCGGACCGTACGATAAAATTGTTGGCCTGGCATTCGAGATCCTGGAGAACTGGTATACTCTTCAGAAGCAGAAAGTCGTTTCTTTGCGGTAGTGTTCCTTGTGGATTTCAGACAAGGATAGTGCAGCTATCCTTGAGGGGGAAGGGCTGGTAACAGGAGACTTAAAAAACAAACACATTAGCTCTGGTCTGCCCAGATAATGAATAGAGGCGAAGGTTATCTATCTCACTGATTTATATTGTTATGATTCCTTCCATAGACCGAAGTGGGAGCGTCCATACCTCTCCCACCCTCCGCATTTGCTGCAGCAAGGAAATCACATTTTTCATGAACCATGGGAATTACTAAATGGCAGTGGTTTTATTTGTTAAGGATTGAACTTGGCCATTTCTTCTACCGGGGGCTGAGTCCTGCTGTTACGCACAACTTCTCATCCAGGGAGACACCATGAAGAATAAATCAGGACCAGGACTCAGTGTGACAGCTGCAGTCTGACAGGGCCTTGGGGCTTGGGGGCTAATGGGGTTTCACGGCAGGGAAGAACTGCTGCCAGCTGGCTGGGAGGAAACTTGGGGTTGAGACTTTGAAAAACGAATGGAAGAATTTTGCCACTTCATAAAACCAACGTGAGTGGGTGAATCATAGACTGTGCAGGACTGAGAGGGCTGGCAAGGTTTTCATGATCGGTGAGCTCAGGGTCCTTAATCTGAGGACTGAGACTAAGTTTAATGGGGGTCTATGAACCCATGAAATTGTGTGTAATTTTTTTAGGGGCTAGGTGCATTTCGCTAGGGTTACAGTTCATAGCTTTCATGAGTTCTCAAAGGTTAAGAACTGGTCTGGTTCAACCCACTCATCAAACAGAGGAGAAAAACTTGAAAGAGAAGAGAATTTCCTGCTCTTCCCAGTTGAGTTCCTCTGGTGGGAAAGGGGAAGAACTAGAATTAGGAATCAGGGGACCCAGGTTCTAAATTGGCCTAGCCAGAGTCTGGCTCTGTGACCTTGGTCTGGTCACCTTATGTCTCTGAGTGTTTTATTATGCATATAGTTAAAGAGTTGTAGAGAGGTTAAGTAAAGGAATTCATGGATTTCAACGCCTCCCACAAAGTTAGTATGTAATTAACCATCAGTAAATATGCTTTGAATGTGTAACTTTGAAAATCACTCTTTTTAGCTTTCATTCATTCAGCAAATATTTATTATTTCTTATATACCAGGACACAGGGTGAATAAAGAGGCACAGTGCCTGCCTTCACAGAGTTGGGAGTTAAGTAGGAGCTAAAGTTAAGAAAACAGAGCACTGCTATTGCTGTAATAGTGAACTACAACGCTGCCCATATAACTGTTGTAATACAGTGTGGTGACTGTCCTAACAGGGTCAACACAGAACCTGGGGGATGATGGGGTGTGGGCCGCCAGGGGTGGGGAATGGGGAGAGGGGTTGAGAGAGTTGGGTGGGGAGTGGATCAGGAAATGTTTCCCAGAGGAGGCAGCAACTAAGCTGAGACCTGAGGGAGAAGCAGGAGTGGCCACACAAAGAGAGGGCTAGAATATTGTGCAGAAAACAGCATGTGCAAAGGACCAGAGACAAAGAAAGCTTTTCCCCACCTCCCATTTCTTTAGGGAAGTAAAAATAGATCAGACTTGCTGTTTTCAGCTGCTTCAGGCAACCAAGAGAAGCCACGCCAAAATCAACAAGCATACCCGGCACATCTGCATCCCCTTCACCTTTCACCGTCTGTTTATCTTTCCATTCATTTGTTTAATGCTGGCACGTTCGTGCATAATCATCTTCTCCTCCCTGTTGATCCAAATGGCGCAGCCTCCCTCTAGCTAGCCTCAGGAGCTCTTTCAGTGTCTCCTCCGGGGACACGAGGATGCTGGATGGGTAATTGACTCACATCGGGTGATGCTAGAATTAGAACTCAGAGAAGTCTGGTGTGCTCATGTTATCAGAGGTAGGCAATCACCGTGTGGCTTGCTGCGCTGTCCCACGCTGGCCAACCTCCCTGGGTCGCTGTCCTGCCAGGGACAACCTGAGTGATCACACCGGAGATGATTAATTCCTGCCTCTCTCAGCTGGCCCTGGGTCTGCAGCCAAGTGCTGCTGTCATCTCTTTATTCTTCTCCACCGTTATTGAAAATCAATAAGCCGTCTAAGCCAAATGAAGTTCAGTGACTGGGACCAAGTCCATAAATCAAATAAAAAGTAAATTATATTTAAAAAGGGAAATAGAAATAAGAAGGCTGCTTTGAGGTGGAGCTGGAGGCCCCGAGCATCAGTTATTATGGAGGCGGAGAAATGAGCAAGAGGCTGGTACTATCTAGCCAGGGGGCATGGTGTTGGGGCTGAAGTGCCTCAGGGAGTACCCTACACTTTCCCAGATCCGAAGACCGAGGACCAGAAAGGAGAATTTCCCCTGTGGTTGCACGGTGAGTGGCAGAGCTGGCTTCAGACCCAGGGCCCATTGATATTCTCCCTCTACCAACTGGCATTCAAATAAATGAGAAACAACAGCTGACTTGAAGTGAATTTAAGAGGAAACCAAAGAGAGGAGCTTTAAATTTTTATGTTGTCAAATCTATAACTCTTTTCCTTAACAGTTTCTGCCTTTAATGTTATGCTTTAAAGTCCTAAGCGAAGATGTCTGTTTCCAGGCAAGGAGTGAGCAGGATAGTTCCCGGAGCTCACATGGGGCTGGGAATTCTTCATGTTCCCACCAGCCAGAGTGGATAGATATCCTTATACATGAGGCATTGAATAGAATCTTCCAAGAGGTATTGCCTTAATAGTGAGGCAAAATTAACCCTAGACTAAAGGCTTCTCTGTAAGTCTCAAGAGGATCCAAATGATTTGTGTGCCAGAACAAAATCTAATGGTATTTAAAGGAATACAACAAAATCCAGCAATCAACAATGTAAAATTTATAATGTCCAGCATCTAATAAAAAATTACCAAGCGAGCAAAGAAATAGGAAAATGTGACTCATAACCAAATGGAAAACTAATCATTAAAAACAAACCAAGAAATGATAGAGAATGGTGGATTTAGCAAAGAACATTAAAATAGCTATCATGATCCATCTGTTTGAGAAGGAAGAGGAGAATGTGACCACGATGGGGAAAGAAATGGAAGTTTAAAAAATTTTAGATCCAAATTGAATTTCTAGAAATGGGAAATACAGTGTCTGAAATGCAAAAACACATGGGATGTTATTAGTACCAGATTGGACTTCGAAGAACGAAAACTATAGCTTTAGAAACTATCGAAAATAAACCATATGCTTACCATATGATCCAGCAATCACACTCTTAGGTATCCACCCAAGAGAAATGAAAACACTCGATGAAGACTTGAATATTCATGGCTTTGTTCATAGTAATAAAGAACTGAAAACAACCCAAATGTCTATAGATAGATGGGGGGCTAAACAAAATGTGACCTATCCATACAAGGATATACTATGTGGCAATAAAAGGAATGAACTACTGATACATTCAACAACATGGATGACTCTCAAAAACATTATGCTGATTACATATCTATGAAGTTCTAGAAAAGGTAAAACTACAGGAATAGAAAGCAGATCAATGGTTGGCAAGGGTGAGGAGGGAGGGGAATGAAATGACTGCAAAAAGGCAAGAGGGAACTTTCTGGGATGATAGAAATATTTTCTATTCTAATTGGGGAGAGATTACAGGGCTGTATTTCTTTGTCAACACTTATTAAACTATGTGTGTGTGGAAAGGGAGATATGGGTGTAGATATAAAAGGGCAACTTAGGGGATCTTCAGAGTGTTGGAACTGCTCAGTATCTTGATTGTGGTGGTAGATACAACAACCCACACATGAGATAACATTGTATAGAACCAAATATATGCACACATGAGTACAAGTAAAGTGAATAAGATCATTGGATGCGATCAATGTCAATATCTAGGCTGTGATGTTGTACTGCAGTGTTTAAGTTATCTCAAGAAATATTTCTTTTTAAAAAAAATTTATTTATTTGACAGAGAGAGAGAGATCACAAGTAGGCAGAGAGGCAGGCAGAGAGAAGGGGAAACAGGCTCCCCACTGAACAGAGAGCCCAATGCAGGGCTTGATCCCAGGACCCCGAGATCATGACCTGGGCCTAAGGCAGAGACTTAATCCACTGAGCCACCCAGGCGCCCCCTCAATAAGTATTTCAATTAAAAACTCATACAAATAGGGACGCCTGGGTGGCTCAGTTGGTTAGGTGGCTGCCTTCGGCTCAGGTCATGATCCCAGCGTCCTGGGATCGAGTCCCACATCGGGCTCCTTGCTCAGCAGTGAGCCTGCTTCTCCCTCTGTCTGCCTGTGCTCACTCCTGTGCTCTCTCTCTACCTGACAAATAAATAAATAAAATCTTTAAAAAAAATTTAAAAACTCATACAAATAAAATTGCTAACTTAATGTAATAAATTATTCCCCAATGAAGCTGATGTTTTAAAAGTTTTATATGGTCCTCTAAAATAAAATTACATTTCTCTTTATAACCTGCTCTTTCATGAGAGCTTCAATGAGACTTTTGCTCCATTTGTATGGAAAATTATAAATTAGGAATATTTAGAAGTTTTGTAAGTTATTTCCTAACACATAGCAAAAATGATTGATGATTCATTCTCCCTAAACTAATGAAGATATCATCTTGAATAAGAGTCCTAAACTACCCCTAGGAAAATATAAATGTCCACCTATATTTTGTCATTTCATGTTTTCCATCTAGATCTTGTCAACAAATGCAATTTATTATGGTCTCTGCTACTAAAAAGAAAGTTTTTATTTTTCTAAATGGTTAGCTGGTAGTCCTGACACCACTTTAGTGTGATCTATTTTCCCCAAATCCCAACAGACATGTTTATTTTTATTTTTAAAAAAAAAAAAATTTTTTTTTATTAGTTAGAGAGAGAGAGAGAGCACAGGCAGACAGAGAGGCAGGCAGAGGCAGAGGGAGAAGCAGGCTCCCTGCCGAGCAAGGAGCCCGATGTGGGACTCGATCCCAGGATGCTGGGATCATGACCTGAGCCGAAGGCAGCCGCTTAACCAACTGAGCCACCCAGGCGTCCCCCAACATACATGTTTAAATGGTTACTTTTATCATATACTAAGTTGGCACCTAAATTTGCATCTGTTCGTGGACGCTACTCTGTTCCACTGAGCTGAATGTACCAAATTTCTTTACTAGTACCTCCCTGTTTTCTTTATTGTGACTTTGGAATATGTTTTTCTTTTTTCTTTTTAAGAGGCTCCATGCCCGGTGTGAAGCCCAGTGCAAGGCTTGAACTCATGACCCTGAGATCAAGACCTGAGCTGAGATCAACAGTTGGATGCTTAACTGACTGAGCCACCAGTGCACCCTGACTTTGGAATATGTTTTAATGCCTGGTACTGTAAGTCTCCTCATTCACTATTTCTTTTCAAAATGTTCTTGACTATTCTTGCACATTTATGAACTTCAAAATCATTTTGCTAAGTTCTCAAATGTCCTGCTGGATTTTAACTGGTATCTTATTAAATTTATAAATTCATTTGGGGAAAATTGATAACCTCACATTACTGATTCTTACCACCCAGGAACATGATATGTCCAAGGCCAGCACATTGCACAACCCCAAGGGGTGTCATTCATATTGGAGTTTTGAAGTGTTCAGCCTGTGTGGCCATAGATGGAAGCCGTAGATGTACCTTTCCATTTATTCAGGTTGTCTTTACATGTCTTGGTAAAGCATTATAGTCTTTGTCACATAAATTTCTTGTTACATTAATTTCTGGGTCATTTATATTTTGTTACTCTTGTGAATGGGCTCTTTTTATCCCCTGGATTTTCTCCCATTTTATTGCTAATGTATTGAGAGTGATTGATTCTTATTTTTTTATTTTGTAACTGATCACCTTAGTGAATATTCTCATTTATGTAGAATGAATAGTAGTAGAATTTTTTAGTTGATAACTTTGGATTTTCAAGCTAGAAAATTATATCATCTGCAAATATTATCTTTGATTCCTTCTTTGTGCTATTCATACCCTTTGTTTAGAATCAATCAGCTGTCCTCTGTTAAATGAGAGTGGTAATCACAGGCATTCATGTCTTGTTCCTGCCCACAACAGGGATGTGTCTGACATTTCATTCTGGGTGTGACAGCAGCTTTTGGTAGGAAATACTCCTTTCAGTTAAGGAAATATATTTCTATTCCAAGTTTACTTAAAGTATCCAGAATTTGGAATAGAGGTTGAATTGTGTTCTTTTGTTGCATTTTCAAGATTATCATATGACATTTCTCGTTTAACCTATTAATGTAAGGAACCATACCAATAGATTTATATCAAACCATTCTTACCCTCTTGAAATAAACCTTATTTGGCATGGTACATTAGCACTTTAATATGCTTCTGAATCTTATTTGCTATTGCTTTATTGGGATTTTAAGAAATCTGTAGGCAAGCATTCTGTATTGTGACACTCCCGTTTGCTTGAGAATCAGGGATATGCTGGGTTTGTAAGAAGAAGTTGGGAAAATTTCCATATTTTTCTTTGGTCTGGAACTGTTTAAATAGCATGGGAATTATTGTTTCTCAAAGGTTTAGAGAAATTTGCTCATAAAACAGTGTGAGCTCTTAGCCTTATTTGGTAATGGTTCCTTAATAATTGTCTTGTTTCCTTCCATAATTTTTTATTTTCTTTCTTTGGTTAACTTTGCCAACTTATATTTCTGTACAAAGTTATCAATTTCTCCCAGTTTTAAAGATACTTAGCCTAGAGACATACATAATATCCTCTTACAACTGTAAAATGTCATCAGTATCTGGTTCTGTCACCCCTCTTAATTTTAATGCTGCATTTTCTGTTTTCCGTTTTTCCTGAAGTATGTATAATTTATTGGACTTTTGGAAGAAACTGCTCGTGGTTTTATTAGTCCCTCTTCTGAGTTCTTGTTGCTGGATGTGTTTAGTTTTATTATAATCTTTATTGCTTTCTTCTTACTAGTTTTCACATGCTTATTTTGCCGTTTTTTTTTCCCCTGACTTCTTGAGTTAAATGCTTAGATGACTAATTTATATTGTTTCTTTTTAAAATATATGATGCAATTTCTCTGGACAACATAATTAACTGTAATTCTTAATATATAATATTTTTCTTATTTTCTTATATGGAATATATCTTTATTTCCAATTTTTTTCCTATTTAAAATTTTATTATTAAAATAAATTCTTTGTACTAGGGACTCTCTCTCACTTTGGCTAAAGCCCCAAAATCTGGTGATAAAAACCCCCCACATCCTCAAGTGAGAAGCCAGACCATCTCTACAGGTCTTGCTAAGAAAGCATCTGGAAACTGAATTTTACCACCTTAGCCCAATATCCACCTCAACTATATGAAAGGGTTGAGAGTGAAGAGTCTGGGTGAGAACATTTCTCTGAGAAAGTTGTTGGAGGCATTTACCTTTCCCTCACCTGGGGGAGGCTGGGAATGTTTCCCTCTCAGTTCCATTTGTGTATCCATTAGAGTCTGGGAGCAGTAGACTGGGAATTAATGCCTCTTGGAAAATTCAAAGGCCTGAGGCCAAGGCCATCCACCTGAGGGGCTGGAACAAAGACCACATAGAGAATGAGTCATACTTCTGGCAATAGAAGGGATCAAAGATGCATGCATTTTCTCATGGACCTACTGTGAGTCTCATGGGGAGACTGGACCTGGGGCCATCTTAATAAGAACTTTGCCCAAAAGTCCCCTTGGAGAGTTGATGGACCCAACAAAGATAATGTGGGGGAGATGAACCACTGACAGCCAGGGATCAGAGTTGGAGTCGGTGGGAATCAGCTGGAGATGTAAGTTACCAGATAGAGACAAGCTTGATCCTGTCCTGGAGATTGTAATTGCAGGGTCCCAGGTGAGGAGATTTCTGTGCAACCCACAAAGGTGCCAGAGAACACCAACACCGACCCTAACAGCACCAGTCACATCAGACTGTGCAGTTTCCCCTGACATTCGCTGACTCTGGACCCACCTGAAGGGGTCAGGAGCCTTGGGCTGAGAGGCTGAGGGTGGAAGAGGCTGGAGGAGGGGAAATGTGGGAAGTACTCCAGGCCACCTCTCCTACCACAGGCTCCCCAGCCCTGCCTGGCCAGAGCAGGGAAGGGGAGAAGCTTTCACTGAAGACAGGGCCCACTTTCCTTACGGAGAAAGGCAAGACAGTTTCTGTGACTAAAGGGAGAGGTTTCCTTGGCTTGTTTGTTTTACCCAAGAATGACCGGAAACATGGTGGGACACACCAGAGATTTCGTCCAAAGATTAGAGAAGAAATAACCTGTACAGAACCAGTTCGAAGGGACAGCAGGGAGAAATAATCAGTTCCTTTCCTGCTTGTATCCTATTGAATTTGTTCCATTTCAGCCAAACAGCTGTGATTTACTAGATTATGATAAGACAAGATGGCCTGTACAGTCCCAACTTTCTGGAACCTTTTGGGCTCCTTTCATGGCCTTGGTATGCCCCAATGTGGTAGACATTTTTCTTGGCTACTCAGTGTCTGTCTGAACCCCATTTCTGTGTTTGGCAGTGAGTATGCCTAACACCTGCTTTCTCAGCCTCCCTTGCTGCTAGGGCCCAGACGCAGCCAAGTCAGTGCAGCTGCCTTGGATAGGATCTATTGAGATAAAGAACTAGGAGCCTTGAAAAATCTACTTCTAGCCATGAGTGGTGGCCACACTGAGTTTCCAGGTCCAGTAGGGCCAACACAGCAGCAGTGGCCAAGGCCTATTGTCAACTGCACAGATGGCGTATCTGGGGTTCAGTGGTGGTAGCTGTGGGGCCTTCGCCAGCCTGGTCTTGCAGCTGAAATCCGGGCTTCTGCTTGGTCTTCCCTTTCCTTATCTCTGTTCCAATCTTGATTGAAATTCTTTCTGACAATATCAGTGGGGGAGAGAGACAACAAATGTGATAAATAAATAAATTGCGTAGTACATTTGAAAGTGCAAAATGCTGTGAAGAAGGCAGAGTAAAGAGTGAGGAGGTGAGGTAGTATGGTTGGGACCCCACTGAGAAAGTGATGCTGAACTAAGAATTGAAGGGGGTGAGGAAGTGTGCCACATGGGTATCTGGGGGCCTGCAGGAGTAAAAGTCATAGAATGGGAGTGACTGGAGGCTTCAGAGTACAGCGGAGGTGCCAGTGTGGTGAGGGAGGGAAGGAAAGAGAGAAGTAGGAGGTAAGATTAGAGAGGTAACAGAGCCAGTTGCAGTGACCTTGTTGGTGATTATTAAGACCTTGACTTTGGCTTTGAGTGAAAAATGATAAGCATGGCAGGCTTTAAGCAACAACGTGCCATGATCTGACTTACATTTTAGGAGGACACTAGGGGAGTGTGTGGCTGACAGACTGTAAGGAGACCAGGGTAGAAGGAAGGAGATGAGATTGCAGGTTGTGGCAATGTTCCAAGCAAGAGAAAATGGCAGCTGGGACCTGGGTGGTCGCAGTGAAGATGGAGAGAAGAAATCAGATCTGGGAAGGAGAGCCAACCAGATCTGCTATGAAGAGTCCAAGTGGAGTCAGAGGTCTCTGGCCTGAGCCACTGGAAGATGGAGTTGCCACTTATTGAGAGAGGGATGTTGTGGGTAGCACAATCTGGGGGATGACTGACAAATCCATTTGGACATTGGACACTAGAAGTTCAAGACAACTCTTGGGGTATCTAGGTGGAGATGTTGAGTTGGCCATGGGAAATCCAAGCTAAGGGATGTGGGGGAAAGTTTGGGTGTGGATATAAACATGGGAATTGTTAGCAACTAGATGGTGTTAAATCTAAATTGAGACCAAGAAGATCAACTCTGTGTGGACAGTGAGGGAAAAGGGCCCAAGGGGTGGGCCCTGGGGCATGTCAGTAGTAACAAATCGGAGGAGAGGAGCCAGAAAAGAAGACAGGGAAGCAGCAGGAGAAAACTGGATGTGTGGTTCCCCAAAGCCAGATAAAGAAAGCCTTTCTAAGAGGAGAAAACATTGAAGTACCATTGGTAAGTAATGGAAGCTGACAGAGAATTTACTACTAGCCTTTGAGATGTGAAGGTTATTGATGAGGTCATATCCTGCCTCAGTACTGGGATTGTCAGGCTTTTCCCCCTCATCTGGTCAGATGAATAGTATCTCACTTTGCTTAAAATCCCCTGAGATTTACAAGGCTGTTTTCTTTGAGACTCTGGGCATGAATTAAGTAGGAAGATGGTATTTGTAGGGTGGGTGCCAAATTGTGGCCACCCCCAAAAGCAGCCTTCCCTGTTCTTGTGTGACTGTAGGTTTTTCAAGGGTTGGGTGGTGGAGGAGGTTTAGAGGGACTTCTTGTCTCTTTTAAGTAGCTCTGTGTTTCCCGAGATGAACCTGAGAAGGTTTTTCTCTACTTTCCTTGTCTTATCAAGTGTCCTCTCAGATTTGGGAAGTAAGTCTCTGTCCACCTTAGTCTTTGTGCATTTGTCTTCTTCATTGTAATACCAACAATATGAGGGATTGGTGGGAAAGAGAAGTACCAACCAAATGCCATTTTATATAGGAAATCTCGCTTAGAAATATTTAAATTTTTAAAAAGTCCAAATCACCTCTCTCCAAATACCATTCTGTTCTAAATATCCCTCTCATAGACACACTCCTACTTTTTTAACTCCTGAAAGATTTTCGACTTTCATGAGTATAATGGTTAATTTTATGTATCAACGTGACTGGGCCATGGGATGCCTAGATATTTGGCCAACCATTATGCTGGGTGTTTCTGAGATGGTGTTTTGATGAGATTAACATTTAAATCACTAGACTGGTCTTTTTCTTTCCACCATCTTGGAACCTATGGAAGCTTGCTGGGATATGTCTTTTTTTTTTTTTTAAAGATTTTATTTATTTATTTGACAGAGATCACAAGTAGGCAGAGAGGCAAGCAGAGAGAGAGAGAGAGAGGGAAGCAGGCTCCCTGCTGAGCAGAGAGCCTGATGCGGGGCATGATCCCAGGACCCTGAGATCATGACCTGAGCTGAAGGCAGAGGCTTAACCCACTGAGCCACCCAGATGCCCCACTGGGATATGTCTTGAAGGCTATAGTTCAAGGCTATTTTTGCTGCCTATAAATGGGGTTTCTGAACCCAGGTGTTCATGCTTGAGTTGCAACTGAATTCTATCTAGACAAGAGGTGTGCTTATGAATACAAAGCAAAGATTTGGGCACCTGGGTGGCTCAGTGGGTTAAAGCCTCTGCCTTCGGCTCAGGTCATGATCCCAGGGTCCTGGGATTGAGCCCCACATCGGGCTCTCCACTCAGTGGGGAGCCTGCTTCCTCCTCTCTCTCTCTGCCTGCCTCTCTGCCTACTTGTGATCTCTGTCTGTCAAATAAATAAATAAAATCTTTTAAAAAAATGAATACAAAGCAAAGATCAACACACTGAGTCCTGGTGACAAACCAAACAAATGAGAGTAATCTGGGGGAAAGGTAACTCACGCTAATGGAAACAGTGGCATGATTCATGCCAAATTCTAAAGCAGCCTTCTTGCTGAAGCCATTGACCATAGAATCTGTGTGATGCTATATCCCTTGAGTATTTAAACTCACTGAAGAATAAATAAATAAAGGTGTAGAAAAATAAATAAATAAATCACTAGACTGAGTAAAGCAGATTGCTCTTCCTATTATGGTGGGCCTCACCCAATCACTTGAAGGCCTGGATAGAATAAAAGGCTAACCCTTCCCCAAGCAAGAGAAAATTCTGTCTGAGGGCCTTTGAACTGGAATATCAGCTAATCCTGGCTCTGCAGCAGTGAATTAGCCTTGGACTTCAAACTGGGACGTTGGCTTTGCAGACTTCAGACTTGCCAGTCTTCCTCATATCCATCCTATGGTTCTGTGTCTCTGAAGAACCATGACTTCTACAAAGAGGAAGTGGAACATCCACCTCGGCCTCTCAGGGCCTCTGTTTCCCTCTGTCATCAGTGAGGAGTTGGACTGGATGATCTCCAAGGCCCTTCAGTTCTAAGCTTTTGGGGGCCCTGGGATGCCAAGTTGCTGAAATGAAGAGAACCAAACCTCACACCATTTCCAACCTCCCAAATCGGCAATGGGCAACCCTCATCCCAAAAGGGAATATTGGCAAGAATGTGGAGAAGTAGGCAGGAGAAGGCTTTCTTTCTTTTTTTTAAGTTAATTAATTAATTTTTATTAACATATAATATATTATTTGCTTCAGGAGTACAGGTCTGTGAATCATCAGTCTTACACAATTCACAGCACTCACCATAGCACATACCCTCCCCAATGTCCATCACCCAGCCACCCTATCCCTCCCCCTCACCCCCCAGCAACCCTTAGTTTGTTTCCTGTGATTAAGAGTCTCTTGGCAGGAGAAGGCTTTCTAAGCAGAGGGAAGAGCTCAAACAAGGACACAACAGGCAGGGGGCAAGGGGCGGGTAGTGGGATTGTTCCTTGAATTCAGGGAAGGCAAGGTGGTTTGGGGGTAATAGGATCACTAGGGGTGTAGAGGGAGGGATCTTAATGTGCCAGCAGCTCTTTGTGGTTTCTGAAGTCCTTTCATGCCCTCCTCTTAACCATACTGAGAGATCAGCATTTTTATGCTCATTTCACAGAAAAGGAAACTGAGGCTCAGAGAGCAGAAGGTACTTCTGTAGGGCCAGACAGCTGGAAATCAGCAGGGCTGAGATATAAGCCCAAATCTATCTGTGCTGGTCCCTGACACACATGGAGTCTTGGAGGCTGTCTGAGCATATTTCGTCACATATTTTGCATTATCCTGGTGACAAATGAGTGTGTAATTCATTAGACCAGCCATACAGTCATTCTGATTCTACTGTCAAAGTGGGGGGGGGAACAAATCCATCATTTCTTGATCTGAAGTGTTTTTATTTTAATTCCTCCTCCGCTCACCCCCTGCAGAGCCTGGGGAGGAGATAAAATCTGATTCTAACCGCCTGTGTACATTCGTGCCCATGCCCACCTGCATGTGCACAAGGTAAAGGAGAGATTATAACTTTATACTCGCTTGGGGGCAACTGGTTATGTCTGGAAACATTTGAACACCCCATAAAGCTCATTTCTTTTGCAAATGAGTTAGATAGCACAGAACACTTCAAAGTGAAATTCCATTGGGCTTTCCATCTGGCTGGCCTCTGGGGGCATGCGTCGCACGCCGCCTTTGTTAACCAGGTCCTGGGAGTTAGAATTTTATGCTGGAATACAAATAACTGTGCAGATTCAGGGAACAAAGCCAAGATATGATCTCAACTGCATTTGGAGTGAAATGCCCCATCTCCCATTAATGCTCTCCATCTTCCGCAGGAGAGCAGAGAACATTTTCTTGCTTCCAGCAGCTGTGCTCTTGCATAGCCTGCACCTAGGAAGGCAGGCATGGTTGAGTCATGGCTTATCACCCTGTCTCTGATTGCCATGTGCTTATAGAGTGGACTCTTGTCGCTGTGGGCCTCACTCCTCCATGTGTGTGCTTGCAGAGCCTTCCTTGTGCCCCAGGACATTTCCCGGGAGCATCCCGTGGAGGGGCTCATTCAACCTCCAGTCCACCCTCCTAGCCGGAGAGGTTGGACAGCTCAAGCCCACATTTTCCGGACCCTGTCATGGTGAGAGCTATGGGTGTGAGGCAGGTGCCATCCTTTTTCAGTACACTTGTGTGAATTTTGGAAGCTAGAGTAGAAGAAAATGGAAGACCCGTTTTCCTACTGGCTGCTTGCTGTTTCCGCTGGCCAGAAAGCTGGAAACACACCGTCTCCATGCAGACACTTTCTGCCTATTCCCCTGTTGTCTGGCTTCTAGAGTGTTTGTGTGGCACTAGCAACACTGATCATTTTGACATTTTTTTTGCAAGCAGAGTCACAGTGGTGTTCTCAGGGGCATTTGTAACCCCGGGGGTTCAGTTCTGTGTTGTGTTCTGTGTTGTCCTGAGGGTTCTTCCTGGAGGCCAGCGGAGCTTACTCCTGCAACCCTGCCATTGACTGGGTAAGCACACATGTCCTGGGGCAAATCCCTCCCTGCCCGCAGTGCCTGGAGTGGGCATGTTCCCTGCACGGAAGCTGCTTCACATGCCTCTAGCTTGATTTTGATAGGAAATTTGGTTCTCTCCTGAATATCTCTCGAGATTTTCATATGGGGGGTGGGGAATTTACATGTCTTTGCTTTTGCCTGCCATCTCTGGTTCTAGACTTCCATAATAGCTTCCACTTGCCACCGTTGGTTATCTCTTTATTATGTCAGAACCAACAGGATGTGTATGTGTGGAGAGAGAAAGAGGTTTCAAAATCAGCAAGGTAAGCTGGCAGGCTGAAGATCCACGAATGGGTTGTAATTTGAATCTGGAGGTAGTCTGCTGGCAGAATTCCCTCTTCTTTCAGGGAGGTCAGTCTTTTTCTTAAGATCTTCAACTGATTGGGTGAGGCCCACATTATGGAGGATAATCTGTTCCACTCAAAGTCTACTGATTTAAATGTTAACCTCATTTACAAAATCCCTTCACAGCAACATGTTTGATCTAAGCACTGTGGCTCACCCAAGTTGACACATAAAGTCAACCATCACACTATGTCTCCATCGTATTTCAGCACTCTTTGGACAACCCCAGTCCCTGTACACCATCTCTGTCATTCCCCAAAGGATCACTAACACAAAGCCTGAAATGACATCACAGAGCAAGAAACAACTTAAAATTACCTGCCAGATGTTACTGGTGCTCAAGTTCATTGACCATTCCTGCCACACAGAGGCTCTTTCAAGCCGTCTCTTTCCTTGGCTTCTACATACAACCCTGTTGATGGGACCCCCTTCTCCCTACTGAGTCCCTCTCTCCTCTCCACACTCTCAATACATTGGAAATTCCTATTGCTTTCTAATATAGAGAAATTCCCTTAGTCTTCATTCCAAAAAATGCACTTGGCTTTACCTTTCGTCAGCCAAAATCTTAGTAACAGATCCCCTGGGCAAGAGAAATCGACTTAGGACGCTTGGTAACAAGTTAGTAATATTAAAAAGATGACACAATCTCTATCATTACCAGTTTCTTTCATAATTGCACCATATTAGGCATGTCTAAGGTCAGAATACCTGTGCTTCCCTCCACTACCTATGGCCTCAAAAAGCAGAAAGCGATGGTTTAAATGGTCTGTGCTCACTTTGGCCAAAGCCAACACTAGAATCTATTCTCTTATATTTGTCTTTTTTTTTTTCCCCCTTCTGTTTTCTTTCCAAAATCTCTAGAAAGCTTTTGTCCACAGTCTGGGTAGGATTTGGTTTGGATGAAGCAAAGCACAAGACATAGTTCTGGTGTCAGTTCCTGCTCCAGCTGCTTGGAAATCTTCACACCAAACAACACCTAGCTACCTAGGGCAGACTCCCCGGCACACTGGGGGAATTATAAGTCACAGCAACATGGGGACACCTGTTCTGGTCCCCTCCACCTCATCTGGCTCATCAGGAGGGGGGCCTGTGTTAGACTGAGCTCAGCCCAGGTCACTGGGCATCTCTGTCAGGTCCTCTGTGGCCAAAGAGCAGCCCTTTGCTAGGGCTTTTGTGGCCAGATAAGAGGAATGGGTCCTTGCTTCTGCTCGCTGCTGCCTCCAGTTCACCTGTGATCTAAGTCCTTCCTGAGTCTAACCAAGTAAGAGAGGGTGGCCTCTCTGCTGCTGTTGCCTGTCTCCTCCTCCTGCCTCCCCCACCCCAGTCCTCTCTGGGACCTGGGGCATGGATATGCGCAGAGAGGTCCTTGCAAAGCGCCCCAGAGCACACTGGGTAGGTATGAAGCATGAGGAGAAGACTAGTCTTCCTGGTCTCTCTCCTCTCTCCCTCTACGTCCCTGGGCTTAGGGAAGTGAGAATGCCAGAATCAAGTGAGCTTTTCTGCTTGAGGACTGCTCATTTCTATCCCTCTCTCCTATTTCTCATAGCTTCCCCATCACCAAGGTCTGCCAAGAAATGACTGTCCCACCACAACCACAACCCCTCCTGTCTCCTACCCTCCCTGCCCTCCCCCTTTCTCTTCCTTTCCCTCTCCTCCTAGTCCACAACTTCCCTGTGAGCACGGTTGCCCAGCTTGGCTACTGCCTTCCCTGGCTGACAGCGTCCATACCATGGCTCACCATGTCTGGAAGCATAAGTCCTGGTCGCTCGGGGTTTCTTTGATCAGCTCCACCAGTCTGAGGGTCCCTGATGAGTCACAGCTGTCCTCTAGGCTTCTACCTCCCTCCACCCACTCCAGCAGCCAAATAGTGGAGGCAGTCAATGGACCATGGGGATTTTCAGGGGAACCTGACCTGGGAACTTATTGATCTCCAGGCTCCAGAACCTCAAATGCCAGAGACCACCTTCAAGATGGGAAATCATACCCTGCAAAGCCATCCTCTAGGTACCTCCTGGGCTGCCATGACTTGTTCTGGAATCTTCTAACAGCTCCCTGTCTCCCTTCACCAGTCAGTGTCATGTGAGAATCCCTGGCTCCTAGGTGTAGCCTGAGCTTTTGGGGGATGGGGCTCCAGCAGCCCCCACTCTGGGCAGCCGGACTGGGAGCCCCACCAGCAGCCTCTGCTCGGCTACCCTCAGGACGGCCCCTGGCAGCGCCCCTCCAGCTCCCATTCGCTGAAGTTGCTTCCTCCTTTGCCATGCTGGGCAGGAGTCTGGGTGGCTCACTGCTGTGGCTAGGAGTTGGGGAGTAGTCAAGTAGTTGAGTTGTCTGTGGAATGTGGCTCCAGGAGAGGTCCTGGAGCGACAGCAGGTCATGCCCTCAGAAGGGTGAGCACGAAGAGGGCTACTCCGTCCACTTGGCTCGACACCCTGATGTCCTGCAGTTTGATTTTTCCTGCATCTCAGCGTTCTAGTCTTGACAGCTGTCATGGTAGCACATTGGCTTATGATTGGGGTTGACTAGCTGACGCTGCTAGCAGGTGTGCATAGGGGAGTCTGGCATCGTCCACTTCATTCAGCACCATCTGCTCGGGTGCCTTCAGAGTAAGAAGGGCCCTGCTTCTGCCCGCAGCACCCTGAGGGGGTTCTCTAGGTGTCCTCTCCCTACTGACTCCCCTCCCCCTACCTTCTGTCTTATAATCTATAGGGACCAGCTCCTTGCTGGTATCTGACCTCACTTAGCCTCTGGCCATCAAAGCCATAAACGTTGTTAAGTGCTCTCAGAGAGATAGAACAGACAGTAAGAAGAGGCCTGACCTTCTGGTGTTTTCTCCTTGAGAGGCAGAGTGCTGGGGTGAAAGGCCACAGTTCAAGAGTCCAACAGACCTGGGTTTGAATCCTGGATGCAGCCCTTAGAATGTGTGTGGTTACACTCTTCTATCTGGGCCTCAGCTGCCTGATCTCCAAGTAGGTAGCTAACCCCTATGTGATAGGGCAGTTTTGTGGATATGATGAGAGGGGATTTAAGGAGGACTCCATTGCACGTGTCCACAGCCTGGACTCACAGCAGCCCACAGCCCTAGGATCTAAGGAAACAATATCTATGGAAGCCACTTGGCATGCAGTAGGCACTCAGCAGTAAATGGGCAGAGGCTGGGAAGCAGAAAAGCACACCAGGCATACTGGTCCCCCAGCCCCAGGCCAGAGCTCCTTCCTCTGCCTGGCCCTATGCATCTTGCCAGAGTCAGCATTTGCCAAGTAGATCACATCAAATGATCATTTGGTGGCAGAGATCACATCAAATGTGCATTGATCCAAGATATGTGGCATCCCTGCCCACCCATGGACAAGCATCAGCTTGGTCTATTTCTTGGCCCAAGAGGAAAAGGAGTGTCCTAATTCTTTAGTTCCTCCTAATGTTCCAAGATTCTAGGCCTCTGCAGGTAATAGTGCATTCCCTCTGAATGCATCATGAGCTCTATGCTCCTATGAGCCTTGGTCTGCCTTGAGGCTTAAAGAGTAAGGCCCAGGAGGTCACCTGGCAGGGCTAGGGGAGGAGCAGGTCAGGCCAGGCCCAGGGTTGCCACCCTCACTTTGCCTCTGACCAGCTGTAGGACCTGCAGCAAGTCACGGCTCATGCGTCAGTTTCCCCTCTGTCACCTGAAACGTTATGGGTCTCAGATACCAGTCTATTGGGTATTTGTTCCCCTTGTCTCCTGGACTCAAATAGGGGAAACTCCCCTGGGTCCTCAGGAGTCCTGTTTATATTTATGCACCAAACTTTTGGAACATGTCTTGTGACAGCTCCTCTTAGCATGGCCCTTGCTTCACTGTCCCTTCCTTTGTCATAGTCTTGCTTAACATGCTTGGTCCAAGCTGCCTCACACTTACCTTATACCTTGGACGGGGAGGTGTAGTCGAGCAGAAACCCGTGTGAAAAGACTGAGGGATCTGACTCAGCCATGGGGTGTGGGT
Organism: Taxidea taxus jeffersonii; assembly: GCA_003697995.1. NCBI lineage: Eukaryota > Metazoa > Chordata > Mammalia > Carnivora > Mustelidae > Taxidea > Taxidea taxus. Next base: position 28,252 of record RCUC01123113.1, read on the forward strand.
ACACTGAGTGGTGCCACCCATGACTTTCTCAGAGCTTGGGACTGTAAATTTTGGCTCCACCAGCTGCCAGTTTGGACACTCATGTGCTCATGCGGAAGCATCCTTTCCTTTTCCAGCAATGCCATAACATAAATTCAGGACTTCCTGGCCATCTCCACCCATCCTTTGCACAACGGACGTTATAAAGCCATGAAACTACTTTATAATAAGAAATAACAGGGACCTACAGAAGCACTGTAATATAACTCACAAAAGGAGCCATGTGCATTTCTTGGGTCTCCAGCCTTAAAACAAACAGCTCTTCCCCAGTTGCTTAGATCCAACCGTTTCACTTTCCAACAGCTGTTTTGACATATGAGGAACATACCAGCAGGTCAAAGATAAGCTGAATGATTTTTAGGCACCAAGGACAAAAGAGATCCAAAATGTGGAGGGGGTGATCAGAGATCCCCAGCAGCTGGCCAAATGATTTGGCTCTGTAGCTTGGGGAAAACTGTGAGAAAGAGGGAGATGTCTCTTATAAAGCATGGGCACTGGAACTTTCTCCAGTCCTGACAGGATCATTTTGCTTTTTCATAATTAGCCTGCCAGAGGCGGGTTCACAGACTGTGGAAGCGGGAAATGAGCTTAGACTCATTGGTTCCAACTTTATCATTTTAGAAACTGAAGTTCAGAGAAGAGAGACTTGGCTTCAAATGGCCAAAGGCTTCCCAACTTCAGACCAGCTTGACATCAAAAGCCCCTCTAGAACATGTTCCTTGTCCTATATATTTCTCTCATTGCTAGTAACTTCATGCTCCCCTGCAAAAGACAGAGCTTTCTCTCCTCTGCTGGCTCCAGGGTAATTGGAAGACAGTGCAATGACCCTCCACCAACACCCAGCACCTCTCTCACTACCGCGCCCAGCTCTGACTCTTGATGAAGGAGCTGCGACCCAGAGGGGTGGCATCATTTGCCCGGATGGCGTAATGAGTATGATGAGCCTCGTGAAGAAAATCAAAGGCTGTTTTCTGGCAACTTTTTCCTTTCTTCCTTCCCTTTTTTACTTCTTTCTCTCTTTTTTAAAAAACGTTTAACATGTTTCAAAAATACTCATGTCCAAGAATTGCCAAGTCATATGGGCCTTTTTTTTTTTAAAGATTTTATTTATTTATTTATTTATTTATTTATTTATTTATTTATTTGAGAGAGAGAGATTGAGAGCACAAGCTCAGGCAGACAGAGTGGTAGGCAGAGGCAGAGGGAGAAGCAGGCTCCCTGCCGAGCAAGGAGCCCGATGTGGGACTCGATCCCAGGACGCCAGGATCAGGACCTGAGCTGAAGGCAGCTGCTTAACCAACTGATCCACCCAGGCGTCTCTCATATGGGCCTTTTAAAAAGTTATTACCATTTCAATAAATAGGATGTATGTAAAATATTTAAAATGAGATTCCATTTTCAGATCAGTAATTCATTAAATTGTCTTTAAGATCATTTCTATACTGTGATATTTTTAACCAAAGTAAATTTCTAAGTTCAGTTGTATTACTTCCGTATGGTTCTCCATAATTAAATACATTTGATGCTTTCCGAAAGCCTTAGTAAATATCACCAAAGATATTTGTCCCTTTTTGTTTTCTGAGTGTACCCATATCCAGCAAACATCTGGCAAAGACTGTAGGGGGAGGGGTATGGAGGCGACTAAGGCTTGGCTGCTGCCTCTGAGAAGCTCCCAAGCTGGAGGAGACACAAACAGGTGCAAAGAAGGAGGAACCAGGCATTGCAGGTGCTGAAAAGAGGACGAGGGCTTGCAAACAGTGGCAGGGAGCAGAAGTAAAGCAGGGACAGAAGGGGCAGAGATCCCCAGGGAGGTTGGCCTGAATCCTGAAACAGGCAGGAGTCATGAAAAGGACAGCTCAGGCAGCAGGAGCACGGTGGAAGGTCCAGTGGTGTTGAAGAACATGCTGTGTCTGGGAAATAGTATGTGGTTCCTTCACGGGGCTGGAGCATGAGGCATAGAGAAAGAGAGACAGAGACAGGGGATGAGAAGCAAGGAAACCCAGACAGTGATGTCACACAACTGAGCCGATGCTTGGTCCCAGAACTCATACTCTCCAGCTGTTCTGCCTCTTTAACAAACCCAAAAGTCCTGATCAAGCTGTACCCCTCTTCCCCCTTGTGATCTGCACTCACATGGGTCCCCAAGGAGCCGACGGTTAGGACATTCAGTTCTAAACCCACCCGACCGACAGATCAAGCTCCCAGTCAATGAGAACAGCCCTCACAGCGCGCGTCTCCTCCCTGGGCTGCAGTGACCGTGTCTGAACAGTGTAGGGCTGGCCTCCCTTCAAACCCTCTCAGCTCTGAGTCTCAGCTCCAGGATTCAAAAAGCAAGCAAAACAAAAACTTTACGGTCTGTGGGCTGAGCAGGTGGCCGGTTTGCCAGCCAGCTGCCCGACCTGGCATCAGTGAGTGGCTTGTCCTGCACCAGTGCTTGGCACCAGTCAAGAGGAAGGTTTGGGAAGAGGCTCCGGCAGACTGGCATGCTTGGCCTCCCAGATGACTTCCCAGCCTAAGTGCCGGTGGGAAGCCAACAGAGGCGGGTGGCTGGGGTGGGCAGCCCAACAGGCAGAACAGGTGGCCCTGGCGCAGCAGGTTTTGGCAAATCATGTCTGAGTGCTCTTCTGGGAGCTGCCGGGCTGCTAGAGTGAAAGAAGGGAACATAGAGATACGTGTCTTCAGTGCACAGAGAGTAGTTGGAAGTCTGGGGAGTGTTTGGTCAGGCAGGCTCTGCAGAGGCCTAGGATTGCTCTCTGCAGACTAGACACCGGGCATCTGAGGCCTTAGCCAATCCCCACATCAGGTGCTAAGCCCTGCAGTGTGGATGGGAGGCTCCAGTGCAAAGGAGAGGAGGGGAAGGGAGGCAGAAACTTCTGAGGATAAGGAGGGTGGTGCATGGAGAAGACAGCCCTGAATGGGAAGGGAGATCAAGGGTCACACATGCCACTGACTCACTGTGTGACCCCTCCTCTCTGGGCCCCAGTGTCCTTAGCAACGTTAACTGTTACCAGTTCTACCTTACCCACCTGAGTCCTGGGAGAAGACAGATCATGAGTCAGATCACAGATGTGAAGACTCATCCAGTCCTTGGCCTCACTGAATCCCAGTCAATGGCCATTCCACAGTCTCCACGTGGCAGAATTAAAGTGGTGGCAATATTTGGGGAGGGATGTGTTTGGCAGTGGTGGCCTATCTCGAAGCTGCATTTCCATACTGCTTATAAGGAAAAATTGTGAAAGTCTTTTAAATTGGGCGATAAAGGTGTCCTTCTAGTAACTTCTAGATAGTTCTTTTGTTTTGTTTTGTTTTTAACTTCTAAGTAATTTTTATCTAGTCCTCCTAGATGACCCTTTCTTTCAGTTTATCTGCTCTTGTCATTGTTTTCCAGCTGTTTTACAACTTTGTAAATTGTAGAAAACCGAGAGCAATGTGACGATTCCCGCCCCTAGGAATGCAGATGAATTTTGTCCACTGGAGTTGCAATGATCATCGCTCTGTGGGTATTGACTGTTTTTGGATCTTTTTCAACATTCCTGATTGCCTCCATGGTGGTTCTGTGACTCTTCCTTTGAACAGGTTGAAACCGTTTACAGAGTACCTCAGTAGCTAGTGAGTTAAAGAAAGTATTTGACACATGTTCCTTTTACATCTGTATGAGGAGCACTGTGTTTGTTTTCTGTTGCTGTGTCACAAGCTGCCCGCATCTGTGGGGCGCACAGTTTCTGTAGGTCAGAAGTCCGCCCAGAGGATGGCTGGGTCCTCTGCTCAGGGTCTGCTGCAATCAAGGCGTCACCCAGGCTTCGTTCCTTTCTGGAGGCTCTGGGGCAAGAATCACTTCAGAGCTCATTGAGGTTGTCGGCCAAATTCAGCGTTTTGAGACTGTAAGACTGAGATCCCTGGTTTCTCTCTAGCCATCAACCGGGGCCTGCTGTCAGCAGCCGGAGACCGTCTTTCCCTGGCAATTCACAACACAGATGTTTGCTTTCTTCCAGGCCAGCAGGAACATGTCTGGTTTCTTCCTCTATGACCACCCGGAGAAAATGCTCTGCTCTGCTTTTAAAGGGATGTCCTGATGAAGCCAGACCACCCAGAATAATCTCCCTTTTGCCACATAACGTGACATAATCACAGGAGTGATGTCATGTTTACAGGTGCCACCCACACTCAAAGGGGAGGGGATTAAATAAAAGCGAGGGTCACTGAAGATCATCTCGGAATCCTGGCTGTCCCAGGTGATTTTACCTAACCAAAAATACTTTAGCACAATTTACAAAAACTGAAAGCGCATCACAGAATGGGAAGGGGCTGGTAGCGATTATGAGGATGTTAGAACTCTCCTAATGGGAGGCCCGTAGGACAAGTCCTGGTGAGTGGTTTTGTGTCAGGGTGTGAGAGGTTTTCCTCCTTATCTTGATTCTCCCTTTTGCTTCTTTAAAAACAGCATACCCACTAACACACAAACACCTCTTGGGCCTGGGAGTAGGGTATGGTGGAAGAAGGGAGGTAGAGGCTCCAGCAATGGCCATATTGTTGGCCAGATGGGAACCAGGGACACACAAGGGCCATCAGACCACGCACCCTGAAGGTCAGAAGATGGGACAGGAGTGGTTCTGATTCCCACCTGCTGTGATGGTTCAACTTCAGGGAAGGCAGAGAACAAGGCAGAGTCACTGAGTGTTCTATCTGGTCTGTCTTTATGTCCTCCAGCCCATTCTCTGCTGGAGGAAACTTCAGAAACCCAGAGCTTCATCAGCTCCTCCCTGCTGCCCCAATCCCAGACAGCTGGTTCCATCCTTGCCTCTGTGCTCTAATGGCACATGCTGTTTACTTTGTCTGGCAGGTCCTCCTTCTTCCTAACCTCCACAAAGGAACTTTGTTTCATTCTTTAACACTCAATCCAAATATCAGGTCTGGGAAACCTTGAGGCATCACAACACTGGGGGGAAAATGGGCTTTGAACTTAGTTAAAATTTTGCTTCCAAGCTGTGTGACCTTAGGAAAATTACATAAGCTCTCTGAACCTCCCTTTCATCTCTAAAATGAGTCTAATGCAATATTTGATGGTAAAGCCCATCTTAGTGACAGATCACAGAATAATAATAGGAATAGCCCTTATGTATTACATGTTTGCCATGTGCTCAACATAGCGCTAAGTACTTTATATGCATTTTTCATTTTTTCTCCCAACAACTCAGGAAAGGAAGTTCTACTATTCGATTTTGCAGATATATACTCCAGATAAGGAAACTGAGGTTTAGGGAGGTTGAACCATGGCTCCAGAGGTCAGGCTCTTAATCATTATACCATATTGCCTCCTAGAAGGCCCTCATTCCCTTTCCCTTCTCTCTTCCTCACCACATTCATATCTGGGCTATCAAAATTGCTTACTCCTTCTTCTGTCCTCATAGCCTGTGTACATCCAGGGCCCCTGTCCTACTATAGAAGAGACAGTATTCATTTTTCCTATGTGTTTCTGTCTCTTCCAGCCCCTAACATTGGGTCTGGCACAGAGCAGGCGCAGACTACCCGCTATTCAAGTGGATTAATGAATCATCTTGAGTCTTTTTAGGAAGTGACCAGGGACTAATTTATGTAATAAAATGATTATGAATCATGCATAAATAAAAAGGGAAGACTGTCCCTTCCAGTCCATTCTCATTCTCTCATGCTATCTCAGCTGAGGCAACGGGCCCTGCAGGGACCCAGAAGCACACAGATAACAACATCAAGGCCCATTCCAGCTTCACACCAGACCCTGGAATTTAATTTAACTCATACAGACATCGGTGTTGACACTCTTGGGGGCTCCCAGAGCAGCCTCACAGAACAGCTGGTAACAGCTGCGATGGGTTTGCCTTCGCACCTCTGATTAAATCGCAAGGGAATCCCACGAAGGCAGGGCCCTGGAAACCGTTTTACAGAAAGATGCTCATAGACTCCCAGGACAACCGTTTTGGAAGGAGCTGCCAAGATCACCTGGTGACCTCTTTGTTTTTTAAAATAGCCAGACTGAGGCCAGGGGATTTCCCCCCACGTTGCATGGCTTTTCCAAGTTTTGATGAGGCGGCATTAAGAATATAAACCACAGCCTTTTATACCTTGAGGCGTGCAGTCCTTGCACTTAAGATTCTGCCTTTGCTCTCTTCCCTATGTGTCCTGCAATTAGTGTATGCTGCCACCAGGTAGGGGAGGACCCAGGGTCGTTAACACGGTTGGAGCGGTTCATCAGGTACATGGCTTGCATGAGATCCAGATTATCGTTTGCACTCCCTACTTTACTATTTTTATATTAAATTCTGCCCTTTTGTATTAAACTGTGACTATTTTTATATTAAACTATGACTCTTTCATATTAAACTCTGATTCTGAAAGCAGATAATTTAGTGGCAAAAACAAGCTTTTAAAATGAAACAAGTTTTAAAATATAAAACACATTTCTTGTGATCTTTTTAATAATTTTCTATTACCAGATGAATTGAACCCTCATCTTATTCCACATATTGATTGAAATTAAACTTCCTACCTCACCATGCATTTTGGTTTGTAGACCAACTTACCTTGGAGCTTTTTCCTCACCCTCAATCTTGAAATTAAATTTTCTATGCCTGCTTATTTTATAACATGTGGAACTCTGTCAAATCAATAAAAATTTAAAATGTGTTTATTTATTGAGTACTTATCATAGCCAAGGCTGAGGGGTGAGTGATTTCTAAACTGGAGATGTGCCAATATGAGTAAGAGATTGCCTCTGCCTTCAAAGAACTCATGATTAACTAGAGAGTAGAATCATTAACAAATCATTAAAAACAAGGCAGGCAAAATGAAAATAAGGCCAGAAATCGTGACAGAAAACATTTAGCTACATAAATATTTAAAATTTCTGTAAGGCAAATGACACTATAAATAAAACGAAAGTACAAATGACAAATTGAGGAAAACCGTGTTCAACATTTATTACATAGTAAAGGTTAATAGTGTTAATACATAACTTTCTACAATTCAATAAAAAAAGAAAAACAACAGAACAGTAAATGTGTAGACTTGAATTAGAAAGTCACTTGAAAAGAAACGAAAAAACCCACAGTGCTCAAACTAAGGAAGAAATACAGATTAAGGGACACCTGGGTGGCTCATTTGGTTGAGTGTGTGCCTTCGGCTCAGGTCATGATCTCAGATACCCGGGATCGAGTCCCACATCGGGCTTCTTGCTCAGTGAGGATCCTGCTTCTCCCCCTGCCTGCCATTCCCTCTGCTAGTGCTCTTGCTCTCTGTCTCTCTGATAAATAAATAAAACCTTTAAAAAAAGTACAGATTAAAACAGCAAAAAATATTTTCACCTATCAGATTGGCAAAACAATTTTTTTAAAGATTTTATTTATTTATTTGATAGAGATCACAAGTAGGCAGAGAGGCAGGCAGAGAGAGAGGAGGAAGCAGGCTCCCCGCCGAGCAGAGAGCCCAATGTGGGGCTCGATCCCAGGACCCTGGAATCATGACCCGAGCTGAAGGCAGAGGCTTTAACCCACTGAGCCACCCAGGCGCCCCTGGCAAAACAATTTTAAAGATGAATGATGCTTGATATTAGTGAGATGCTAGAGAACGGGGTAAATTGAGAGAACATTTTAAAGGCAATTTGGCAGAATCCATCAAAGATTAAAATGTGAATATCTATTGACCCAGACATTCCATTTCTAGAAATTTATTCTGCAGATTTCCTCACTCAAATGCACAAAAAGATACATGTACAAGATGGTTCACTTCAGCTGCTTGTACAAGTGATAAATTTGAAACATTTTTATGTCCATTAGGATATTTGTTAAAGGAAGTAAGACATAGTCATATAATGTAATATTATGCACATGTTTTAAAAATTGATATGAAAAGACTTCAAAATATACTAAAGAAAGAAGCAAGAAACTAAACAATTTATTCACAACTGACAAAAATCTAAAATATACATATACCTATAGATATATATGCATTTAAAAGGTATGATAGGATATACACTATTAGGATGACTGTCTTTGAGGAACTGGGATCTTGACTTTTAAGATAGGCTTCTTTTTGTTTGGATTATTTGTCATTAGAAAAACTAACAAAATGTAAAGGAATATGACCTAACACTTCCTGCTGGCTCCTGTCTTCCAAGCCTCTTCCCAAATGCCACTTGGCTCGTCATGTTGATTTGCCATGCAAAGGCCTGTGGACATTGGATTATGGGCCACTTGGAGACTCCTCCTGGTTTTCTAGCTTGGGTGATGATTTGGTTATGACAGCCTCACAAAGATGGGGAGCACAGGAAGAAGAGTACGTTTGTAGAGGAGATGGGGATGAGGGGTGTGGCTTTGGGCATGTCAAGTGTGATCTGCCTGGAGACCCTGACAGAAATGCTCAGCAGACAGTCCGAAATCTGAGGAAGAGCTCTTGGAAGTCCTTGCTCGTAGGTAATTACAAAGGCCAAACTGGATAGATGATACTGAGAGAGGTTATAGAGTGAGAGAAGATAAGGACAGTTTAGATCCATGCTGACCATGTTTCTGTCCCTTTAATTCACCAAACTTGTCCCTGCCTTAGTGTTTTTATGTGATTTGAGAATTTATGTATTGCTTATCAATTGTTCCTTTTAGTATTATGTAATGACCATCTTTAGTCCTAAAAATACTTTTGGCACTAATGTCTATTTTATCCAAATGTCTATACCACCTTAATTTTGGTCAATATTTGCCCAGAATACGTAGTATATGGCTTTTTATAAGAATTTTGATCTGAAAATTTCTAGTCTTTCATCAGAGACTTCAGTCTATTTACATATGTGATTATTATCAATTTTCTTTTTTTTTAAGATTTTATTTATTTATTTGACAGAGAGAGATCACAAGTAGGCAGAGAGGCAGGCAGAGATAGAGGGGGAAACAGGCTCCCCGCTGAGCAGAAAGCCTGGTGCAGGGCTCGATCCCAGGACCCTGAGATTATGACCTGAGCCGAAGGCAGAGGCTTAACCCACTGAGCCACCCAGGTGCCCTATCAATTTTCTTAAATTTATGTCTACCATCTTATTTAATGCTTTAGATTTACCATGCTCTTTTTTTTTTTTTTTGGCCTTCTGTCAGTGTGATTGAATCTTCTTTTGTTACAACTTCCACTCCAGTCTTCAAGAAATGATATTATTTCTTCTTCTATTGGTTATCCTTGATTTCATATTTTTAAATTTTTATTCTTTTAAAGATTTTATTTATTTGAGTGAGAGCGAGAGAGAGAGCACGAGCAGGGAGAGGGGCATAGGGAGAAAGAGAACCAGACTCCCCGCCGAGCAGGGAGCCAGACTTAGGGCTCAATCCCAGGACCCTGAGATCATGACCTAAGCAGAAGGCAGATGGTGAACCAACTCAGCCACCTAGGTGCCCTACCCTTGATTTTTTTTTAAATATGCATAGTGGACCAATGTCAAGTTAATCTCTATCTGTACCTTCTTCCCAAACAATGCAAGGGTCTTAGCAATCCTTGGATTTCATCATAGCCCTCATGTCTTACTGTTGCCCAGTATTTTAGACCCACCTTATTTTCATATTTTCCAGATTATTAGTAGTATTTTATATGTTCAATGAACATTTAGATTTAACCCCAGAAAGGGTCTGTTGGTGGTAAACCTTCTCAGTATTAATCTGAGAATGATTTCATTTCAACCGATGCTTGTGTCAGCCCAATGGTCTTGCGCACTCTCCAATTTCTCTCTCTGAGGTCTGGCCTGAGTTGGGAAGGTGGGCCAGGTTTTCTTAGCTCGTCCACCCCACATCCTGTGTTTCCCTCCATGCTGTGACAGGGTCACCCTGTCCTCGTCTTTGCAGAGGGTTGCACATGAAGCACTGCTTGAGGGGCAAGCAGTGCCACTGCTGACCAACCAAATAGATGAAACCAGATTATCTCACCGAGAGGCAGGGTCCTCATTTTTAGAATAGGGGAAAAATAATGCCTACTTCTCAGAGAAACTGTGAAACTCAGGTGAGCTAATGGGTGTACAAGAGAGGTGTGAACTGGAAAAGCTGTGCAGACGTGCGAGGGTGTGATTATATTACTCAATGTCCTTCAGTGTGAAACCAGGCAATAACATCCTTCTGTGATTTAGCTTCAAGGAAAAGCTTTCCCTGCCAAAAGAGTGATCCATGTGGTCCCTGCTCTCAGCAATGAAAGGGATCACTGTAATAGCCAGCGCTCTTTTATTGCAAGTGATAGAAACCCAAGTTGAGACACTTTAAGTGAAAAGGGGGGATTTATTGGATCATGTAACCAGGAGAGGCAGGGGGAGGCTGGCCTCAGGGATGGCTGGACCTGGGGATCCATCAATCAGTTGACACGTCTTCCAGTCTCCTCTCCAGTGTCTCTGCACGTTGGCTTTGTCCTCTCCACCTGCACCTGCTTTCTTCACATGCTAGGGAGCAGCGCTTCAAATATTCAGACTTTTTTCAGCTCAGTAACCATAGAAGAGAAAGAATCTTACCCTGTAGCTTCAGACTAAAACGTCCTGGGACAAAGCTCAGACTGGTCAGCTTGACCAAAATTTTCTAGCCAGGAGAATAATATTTGATGTGTGGCAGAGCACTTTCTCCCAATATCCATTCTCCCCTTGGGCTGGAACCTCCATTTCTGAGCTGGGCATATTGCTGCCCAGTTAATGCATTTGCCCATCTCCCTTGCAATTAGGTATGGCCCCATTTCCAACTTCTGATCGCTAAGATAGAAGCAGAAGTGTTCTGATATTTCTGGAAGCTCTTAAAAGGGAGAGGCTGTTCTTTTCTCCTCCCTTTCTCCACCCCCCCCTTTTTTTTTAAAGATTTTACTTATTTAGGGACTCTTGGAGGGTTCAGTCAGTTAAGCGTCTGCCTTTGGCTTATGTCATGATCCCATGGTTCTAGGATCAAGTCCTGCGTCAGGCTCCCTGCTCAGTGGGGGGCCTGCTTCTCCCTCGGCCTGCCACTCTCCCTGCTTGTGTGCTCTCTCTCTTCCTCTCTGACAAATAAATAAACAAAATTCTAAAAAATTTTATTTATTTATTTGAGAAAAAGAGCGAGCACAAGCAGAGAGAGGGGCAGAAGGAGAGGAACAAGCAGACTCCCTGCTAAATGAGGAACCAACTCAGGGCTTGATCCCAGGACCCTGAGCCACAGTCAACATTAAACTGACTGAGCCACCCAGGCACCCCTCTTTTCTCCTTTCTATTACTTGGAATGTGGAAGCAATGGCTAGAGCTCCAGCAGCCACCCTACATCATGAAGAATGGAATAGAAGCTACATCTGGCAGAGGAGCAAAACAGAGCCTGGGTCCCTGATCCCAAGTCTCTGCCCACCAGCCTTGAGCTGCCTTCTCTTTACATTTTTATGTGAGAGAAAAATATACTTCTGTCTTGTTTAAGCCATTATTTTGGAGACTTTGTTATTTGCGACCAGATTTAATCCTAAGCGATTACAAAACTCAAGTTGGAGAGAGAATAACAACAGACAGAAGGGACTGGGAAGAAGACATCCCAGGAAACAGGAAACAATAGCTGTATAGTAGCCCAGTGTCTCCCTTTCTGCCTCGGCCTTCAGAAACCTCTCAGCAGCCTGGGGGAGTCCTCACTTCACATTCCCTTTTGGCTCCTTCTGTGACGTCCTCCTTTTCCATGCTCTGGTTAATATCAGGCCTTACAAAAGCAGGCAAAATGTAATCTGAAAACCACCTTGCCAGCAGTGTGCCCCACAGAGCACTCATCCCCTAAGCCCTCTGGAAGGAAAAATGAATCTGTGGTCAATAAATTTGGGGAATGCTACCAACTACTTGCCTCTCAGAGATTCATAAAGCACATTAGCATGATAAAGGCTCTGAGAAGTCTTCCAGTTAAAGAAATCTAGTGAATTTTCGTTAATTCAGCTTCCCCCCACCCAAACTTATTTGTAACCACAGGAACCTCCTTTCCCCCCATATAGCACCTATTAACATGGCATAGGGAAAAATTCTTTGGGAAATGTTTGATTAGCTAAGCAATAGCAAAAAAAATTAGCTGTGACCTTGGAAACTGCTGAGTTGAACAGGGGTTTGGGCAGCATCACTCCTGTTCTCACAGTCACCCACCAGCCATGAGGACGCACCTGGTGCTGGTTGTAGTTGGATCCTGATGTCCTAGCTGTGGCCAAGGTGGGACTGTGACCTCCGTCATTCTAAACTCAACGTTCTAGTGTCTACAAAAACAATCCATGTCCTTTGTCTGCCTGTTGGATGCTCCCATATGTTCAGATCTGCTTTCAAAACACAGACCAATGGTGGGACAAGAATGAAAGCAAGAGTCATCCACGTAAGCTGGGAAAGAGATGCTCTCTGTACTTTTGGCCAGATGGAAGCCAGAGCTCTGTGTGGGTTATAACCTCCTCCAACTGTCTGAGAAATGCAAGCCCTGCTCTTGAGTCACATCTGTCCCTGCTGATGAGGGCTGTGCATAAACAGATGCCCGTAAAGTTGGGGGTACATGCCCCGCACACTGTTTGGGAAGAAGGGTCTAGTTCAGTTTTCCCTGGTGTGGGAGCACAGCTCTAGATTGCTGGCTGGCATATCCCCCACAAACTGACAGACCGGGGGCTGCCAAGGAGAGGGACTGAGGACAAAGCAAGGGAAAGAAATCCCCAGGCCCGTCTGTGGGGAGAATCCCTCTCCCTTCTGTCGCAAAGACAAGAAGCAGCAGGCATTTCCTGCTGTTCCTTCAAGTGGAAACCTCTCTCTCGTGCCATCCCCTGAGTACCTAGATCTTTTGAGGTCCATCCCAGGCCCAGAACAGACTGGCCTTAAAACCAATAGATTGCAACTTTGAGAGCTATCCTTTATTGCCCATCTGGCCTTGAGAAAATGTCTTTGACTTAGGAGCACAGAGAACATGGGTCATTGGGAAGACACTACGAGTGAGAGAACCACGTGGAAATGTAGAGTATTGAGCATACTCGGGGTGAAATAAAGAAATAAAGTAAGGTAGTAAGGAAGTGTGTGTGTGTGTGTGTGTGTGTGTGTGTGTGTGTGTGTGTGTTTATGTGTTTCCTCTTCCTGGCTTCCAGCTTTTTCTGATTCTGCCAGAGTAAACTTCCTACCCCAGTCCTTAAACAGGACTTGACTTAACAGAAAGTGGGGTTTTCTCACCCTTTTTACTCTGGGTACTAGTGTTTTGGGCACCTGAAACTGAACATAAAGAGAGTCATAGCAGACACCTTTAGACTCCATTTTTATTGGTTTGAGAAGTTAATTCTTGGAGATGATCTCCATGAGTTATGCTTTCAGGAGAGTTTGGGGTTTTGTTTTGTTTGGTGTTTTTCCATGAACATGCTTCCATTCTAATTCTGTGAAAGATTATTCCTGACCAAGTGAAATTCATTCTACCTTTGCTATGGGGATTTCCAAAACAAAAGTGGTATTGAGTCCCAAACTTGAATGACTTCATATATTGCAGAAAGAGAGAGAGACAGAGACAGAGAGAGAGAACCAGACAATGAGTAGGGAGGGTTGAGAAGAGAAAAGGGCAGATTCATTTTCAGATCTGTCCTGAACCTCTCAATTTTATTCATGGAAGTCAGAGCCATCCTCGCTTGAAAAGCAGCAGTTACTGTAACTGTAGGCTCTGCCTGAGGATTCCTTATTCTCCTGGGCAGAGCAGCAACTTATACGGTACAAGGAAGATCAAGCCCTGTTTGTATACATGGAATTGCTTTCTCCCCCTTTCTTGGTAATAAAAACCAGAAACCGCCATGGGAGCAGGCTTCAACATTCCTGTTGCATGGAACACTGACCATTCTCCCTTCCCTGCTGTGGATCCCTCCTCCCCAGCATAGCACACTCCTATTTCTCAAATGCAGTGGAACCAGGGGCCCTTGGATTCAACCCTTTGAGGTTTTTCTGCTGCCCACAGAAAGTGAAGTCCACCCCTGAGGACTGCCCTGTCAGCAATGCAGTGCAGAACCCTGAAGGGAAGGCCTTAGCCCATGCCTCATCAGGAAGCCCACGAAAGGAGGCCTCCCAGGCTTAAGTGCAACCAGGCCCCTGACTCAGGCACATCTGCTCATTCACCAGCCCCCACTATAGGTCAGGACATCTAGGGCTGTCATGAACCCCAGATGGACTTGGATATTTAGAGGTCATTTAATGGGCAAAGTAAAGGCTCTGAGAAGTCCTGTAGTGAAGTAATAGGTTCAGCTTGGTTTAACTTGGTGCTTTCCATGCTTTACTAACTGTGCACCACTTTTCTCATGGAATACTCACCATATCACTGAGTAGCATTTCACAGAATTCTGGAAAGCAATGTCATGGAGCCATTCCCAGCAATGTCCAGCTTCTCTGGAGGATAGAGATTGTGTCCGATTCAGCTTTGCGTAGATAAGCCTCAGCACAGAACCCAGCCGATAGTGTTTTTAGAAGAAATACATGAGTGACTTAATAAAATCATACCATGTTTAACCCAGGCTGAACCTGGGAATTATAACCGTGTGCCAAAGACTCTTTTCCGGGGCAATTAAGCCTGTGGCCAATGCATACCTTGGTTAAGACCAGATCTTTTCTTGTCTTTTTTCAACATTTACACGAGTTACAAACTGGCAGGCACTGAACCAGATCTGTCTAGCATATGTGTTTTGTTTGGCCCAGTACAGGTTTTTTTTTTTTTTTTTTTT
>ML100062.1:0-11089 GCA_003697995.1 Taxidea taxus jeffersonii
CGTGGGGACAGCAGAGAGGCCCACAGTCCTGAGCTCCAACGACAGGAGTGGCCTCCTGGCCTTTCCTGCTCTCAAGACCCCTGGCAGGTGAGGTGGTGGGAAGCAGATGCGGAGAGATCACAGGCACCGGCAAGGTGGTGGGCCACCCCCAGACCACTGGCTGGCCACGTCCAAGGACTCCCTGTCCAGTGCCTGGCCCTTCCCTCCCAGGCGGCACCCCGTCCAACAGAGGCAACCTCGGAGTGCAGATTTCAGCCAGGGTGACCAGGCCACGGGGCACAGGTCCCTGGAGCCAGCAGGCCCTGTCCCCTCAGGGAGACACACGCAAACACAGCAAGAAGCCCGACGTGCGGCGGAGTGGGCTCGCTTCGTTCTTCTGGACACGTCTTTTTTTTTTTTTTTTTTTTAAATCTTTTTGTAAAAAAGCACACCTGTGCTGCCGTCTTTGTGCAAAGAGTAAGGACCCAAAATAAATACGTGATCGGACACTCAGGGAGGTTCACAGTCTCACAGGCATAGGTAGTCAGTCGACGGGAGCGGCGGCCGGCGGCGAAGCCAGGTCCTGCGGGCGGGCAGCGCCTCCGGGAAGCAGCCAGGGCGGCGGCGGCGGGCGCTCGGCTCCGGGTCGGAGACTGCATAGACGTTACTGCGGAAGGCAAAGTGCGGGGGCGGCGCGGGTGAGCGCGCGGCGGGGCGGGGCGGCACCCCCACCCGCGCGGCCTCCCCGGAGCGCCCGGCCCCGCCCCCGCCCGCGCGCCCCCGGCCTGCGTCTCCCCGCCGTCCCGGGGCAGGTGCGGCCGTGCGGGCGGCGCGAGGCCCCGGGCCAGGGCGCGGCGAGCCGCGGGCGCACTTACGGAGTCGCTCTCGCCGTCGGAGGCTGGGTGGGCGTGCGCGCTATAGTGGAGCGGGGAGTACACCCAGCTCCTCTCATCGGTGGGCTGGGCGGGCGCACGTGCAGGAAGGGCGCAGAAGAGCAGGGGTGCGAGGAGGCGCGAGACAGGCGAGAGGGAGGAAGGAAGAAACAGAAATAAAGGAGGCGGACCCCCACGCGGACGACGAGGCGGCGGCTCGGCCCCCGCGCGGCCCTCCCCGGCCCGGCCCGCCCCAACCTGGACCGCTCTGGGGCCGGCGGGGCGGAGCGGCGGCAGCGCGCGGGGCGGGCGGCAGGAAGCGGTGCAGCGGTGCAGCGGGGCGGGCGGGGGCGGGGCTTGCTTGCTGTCCCCTCCCCTCCCGCTCGGCCCTCAGCATCCCAGCCTCCGGTCCTGCCTCCTGCCTGCGGCGTGGCCACCGGGCCGCGGGCTGGAGCAGGGCACACAGGACCCTCCCCCGGGGGGCCTGCGTGATGAGGGCAGTCGGGGGCGCAGGGTGGAGCCCACTTCCTAGTGCCCGAACGCACAGATCGGCGGAGGGACACTGAGGCCCCGGCCACCCAGACAGCAAGTAACGGGGGCCCAGCCAGAGGGAGGGCTGCTCTTCCTCCACGTGTGTCAGGGAAATGGGCCCCATTCTGGGTCAGACTCGGGGGCGGGGAGCGCACCTCCTCCAGCACCTGTCCCTCCTGGGGCTGTCCTCATCGCAAGAACCCGCACAGCCCTCTTCTCTTTCTTCCTTTTTCTTGGGGACCCCCATCACCCCCAGTCTTCACCGCCTGTGCACCTACCCTCCTTGCCCGGCCTGTTTGGAGCACCGGGCCTGAGCAGGCACTGGCCCTGACTAGAGCCACAGAGGCCACACCCAACGAGCCCCCAGACCTGCCCCTCCTCCATCGGATGGCGACGACCAACCTCGCCTCTACACGGGTGGCTTCATCGGACCCTCCTGAAGGACAAGCACCGGTATGCGGCCTTTGTGCTCTCCCAGTGAACGTAGGACCCCTGCCCTGGCTGCCCCCTAGGGCCCCCACCGGCTCTCCCCACCTCTGTGCCTGCTCCTCTCTGCCCCTCCTGCAGCTTTCGCTGCAGAACCCGCACTCCCGGGCCAGACTGCCAGCACCGGCAGGAGGCACCTGGCCCACTGGGCGCCATGGGCAGCTCACTCTTGCCTCAGCACCTGGCCCGGGGCCACACGCCCCCGGAAGACTGTCCATCCACGGACCGACTGGTACCAGGGCACGGGGGGGGGGGGGGGGTCTGTTCACAGCAGGGGTCACAGCACACAAAAAACCGGAGCCTGCCCGAAGCCCAGGGATGGGGCCTGCCTGGGGCTGCCCACACCCAGTGTCCTGCACGGGGCAGCCACAGCACGTGTGTAGAGCCTGGTAGCTGCCCCTCTGGGGCCAGAACTAGGACAAGAGGGTCTCCACCTGAACTCTGCAAAGAGCCAGCCCGACAGACAGAGGAATCGTGGGCAGCAGGACCCAGAATCCTGTGCTGACCCACAGAACTGGAGCCACAGACACATGTCCCAGTACTGCAGGCCCTCAGGCCGCTTGCACCCCCCCACCCTCCCCACTTGCTGCCCCCCTGCTCCTCTGTCCCCCCCCCCCCGCCAGCTTCTGCTGTGCCCTCAACAGAGTCCGCTCTTCCTTCTCCCACCTCCCCACACCCAGGGGGTCAACCCCTCTCTAGGCCGCCTTAATAAACCGCTCCTCCTGTAAGGGGCCCTCAGGACCTGCTGCGTGTCCCCAGCTCTTGGATCATCTTAATGGAGTGGCGTCCCTGTCTCAGCGGGACACAGCATGGTGGGAACGTCTGGGGAAGTGGCTTCCACTTCTTGGGTTTGCCTGCCAGAGCTGGACGCCCAGTGATGCTCAGAGGCATCTGGGGCCGGGGGTGTGAGCCTCCAAGGGCCCTCATCTTGAGAAGAGAAACCTGTTCTATTCAACCTGTTCTGCCTGCTTGAGCACTGTGTGGCTCTGGGCAGGTTACCTGGCCTCTCTGGGCTCCTCATTTATTGCTCACGGGGACAATAACGGGTTCTGGTAACACCATTGCTACAGGATCTCCGCACAGCGTCCCAGACACAATGGGCAGACGGGTATCTGCGAGACACAGGGGCTGCTTGGGAATTTGGACCCAGGTTTTCTCTAAACCGTGCCCTCTTGTGGGCTTTCCGGGGAGCTGAGATCTTGGTTCCCCCTGTGAAGTGGGTATGGAAATGCACCTCCTCTCTCCTGCAGTTAAGGGCTTGGCTTTGCTGACCCAAGGGCAGAAGCCCCGTGGGAAACCATCAGCAGCCAAGTCTGAATACAGGACAAGTGTCCACCAACTTGTCCCTGACTCAGGCTGGGGCTGCGGTCAGATGCAGACCCCACCACCACGGCCAAGTCCCCTTAGCCCCGGCTGTAAGCCTGCAGGCCTAGCAATGCCCACCTCAGGGGGACCTAAGTGACATCACTGGGGGACACATGACCAGCTTCTGTTGTGATGATTCTTTTCCCAAGTCTCTTCTCAGAGGACGAGGGACAGCCAGAACCTGCAGCTCCCTGCTGCCCAGGGCGGTGGAACAGGGGCTGGGCTCCCTGGACGCCTGCTGTGGTCACTTACAGTCCCTGAGGAGCTCAGCGTCACGGCCCGCAGTCGGCGATGCCGGGGAGAGTAAATCCAGTACCTCCCATCGGTGAACTGGGCGGGCCGGGCGGGCGGGGGAGGAAGCAAACAGAGGACAGGATGAGGCAACAGGAATCCAGCGGGTGGTTAGGTGGGGAGCGGCGCTGGGCAGGGGCAGGTAAGCAGATGGCCAAGCGGGAGGTGAGTTTTGGGGTGGTGGGATCCCACCGCGGCCCGTTAGCTTCTCTGCTGCCCACAGGGCCTGGCTGCCCACTCCAGTGTCAGGACCCAGACGCACACATAGGACATGGCCCCCTGGGGCCTCCTCACACACTGATCCACGGGATGGGACACAAACCAAGCCCCCAGGGACAGGGAGCTGACGGCGGGTGTGGGGACACACTGTGTGTGCACCTGTGACTTCCAGGCTGGACAGCGTCCCCAAGACAGAGAGCAGGGTACTGGCAGCTGTAAGGCAGCAGTGGCCTTATAGCCTTATCGGACCCCCAGCAACCCGACCACGGGGGCGGAGACAAGACTGAAGACCTCGGAGAAGAACAGGCAGTCTCCTTCATTGCATAAGGCCATGTGACCCCTGAGTAGGGCCAACTGAGGAAGGCAGCCTCAGGACCCACCGTCCGGCGGTGGTGGTGGGGTCACTGGATGGGACCCTGCAGGCTCCCTGGCCCCCCGCACCGACCTCACCCAGGCTCCTAGCCCAGCTACCCCGTCTGCCAGTGGGAGATGCAGGGGGGGGGGGAGGTGACCCCCCACCCTGGAAGAGAGGTCCCGGGTCCCTGGGGGCAGGGACCCTTCCAGCTCCAACAGGCCCCCACCCATTCCGGGAGCAGCCATGAGTCCTCTGCCAGTGAGGACGGCAGCGCGAAGCACACAGTCCCCTTGCGTCCTCGAGAACAGGACCCACCTAGCTGTCCCTGCCCCCAAGTAGAAAAAGATCCACACAGTCTGCAGCCCTTGGTGGCTGGCCCCGGGTCTGCCCAGGACCGAGGGGGTCCCAGGGGGCTCAGCTTGAGGACTCCAGATGCTTCCTAAGGGGACGTGGTGCATGGCTAGAGCCAGGACCTTGACCGGCAGCCTGGCGGTGGTCATGAGGCCTGGGGAGGAGGGGCGGGGCAGATCCCCGGCCTTGGAGTGGCCTGGCCTGGATGGCGAGGGGCAGGGCGCTCCCACGCCATGTACGTGTGTGAATGCGTGCAGGGGCACACTGGGTGTGCAAGAGTGTATGGATGTGAGTTGACCAGTGAGAGCACTGTGTCCACAAGAGTCCCTTATGAATGTGCGTGTGTGCGCGCGCACACGAGTGGGTGTCTGGTCGAGGGCCGGGCGGCGGAAGGAGCCGGGGGGGACTTACAAAGTAGATGTCTGTGGCGGGTGCGTCCTCCTCATCTGAGGCCTGGCTGGCGGGCTCTGAGGCCTGGCTGGTGGTTTCTGCTTCGGCAGCAGCGGCGGCGGCGGCTGGGGAAGCCTCCACCCTGGGGACACGGCGTAGACAAAGGAGTCCTGGGGTGGGGCTCTGAACAGCATCCGGGGGCCCCAGCCTGTCTCCTCCCCTCTCATCACGAGGTCATCACAGAGACAGAAGACTCAGGAAGCCAATAAAACAACCCCCCCACCCCCCTGCAAATACCTTCCCGGCAAAGGGGAGGGAGGATCTGCCCACCGCTCACCTGTGAGCCTCTCCCCACCCCTGCTTGAGGGCACGCACTGTGGGAGGGTGCTGGCCTCACCAATCACCCCCTTGGGGAGGCGGAAGGTCCTTGCCCATTGCTAAGCCTCAGTATCCTCATCTTCGAAGCAAGTTCCTAGCGCCTGCGCCCAGAACCTCTGTAATCTTCACTGAGCACTTACTATGTGCCAGGCCCTTTCAAGAGCTTGGCATGAATTCCCCCCGTGACCGTCCCCTGGGCTGCGGTCCTGAGCTGCAGATGGGGAAACAGGTTCCAGGTGGAAGGTGAGGCGAGGCCGCGGCCTCAGCAGGTGGATGGGTGACTGGGGTGCAGTTCCCATCTCAGGAGCAGAATGCCCAGCTCCGGGGTGGGAGGAGGGGCACCTAGAACCACAGCTGCGGGGCAGGTGAGCTGGTTTGGGGGCAGAGACTGAAAGATGAGTCACACTGCAAGGATTCCAGTAACAGGAAAGACACTGCGGGTGGCAGAGGCCACTGTGTGCGCGCACAGCTGCGGATCTGCGACCTCACCCTTGCTGGCAAGATGGGGCTGGGCGCGTGCGTGACTAAGGAAGGTGTCTTCACATGGAAAGAAATCTTAAAAACCCGTAAAGGAGAAATCCCGGGGAGGCAAGAGCACCGTGGTAACAAGGCAAACAGAGCCACCCGGAGCAAACGGGACTGCAGGCGAGGGTGTGACGCAGCAGGACGCGGCCCATGGGGCGTCAGACCCGGCCAGCTCCGCTCCGGCCGTCAGCAGAGAGCATGCGGTTCCCCTACAGGCCCACTGACCTTAAAACATGAATTCTGGGGAGCCCGGGGGCTCCGTTAAGCGCCTGCTTTGGCTCAGGCCGACCCAGCCCCGCCTCGGGCTCCCTGCTGGCGGGGAGTCTGCTTCTCCCTCTGCCTCTGCCGCCCCCGGCTTGTTCTCTCTCTCAAGTAGGTAAAATCTTTGCAGCACGAGTTTACGTTCGCAAAGGCTGCGATCTGGTTTTCGGACGCACGTCCGTTTGGAGCGGCCGCAAAGCCCTCAGCGGGGAGGCCGCGGGGACCAGCCAGAGGCTGGCACTGAGGAGGGGCAGCGAACCAACGACGCAGAACAAGACACAGCCGGCCCAGGGGGCTGCGTCCGGAGGTGGCCCGAGGACCTGCAAGCCCGGGGTCAGGACCCCGTGGCTGGTGCCTGAGAGCCCCGGGACGGACGCTGGCTCGCTGCTCTGCGGGAGATCTGAGGCCCCGGAGGAGGCAGCCGCCCCAGCACCCCCTCCCGCCCCGGCGCCCCGGCGCAGACTGCCAGGTTCCCACGCGCTGCATCCCGCCCTTTCCGTGGGAGGCCCCTTCCCAGTCTCTCCCGCCACGCCCGCCCAGAACGTGGACTACATTCCCCAGCCTGCCTTGCTGCCGGGGGCACGTGACCGCACTCAGCCAATGGGACCAGAGCAGACGCCAGCACGCTCGAGCCCGGCAACGGGACACTCACCCCGCATCCTCCTCCTTGGGGACCACGATCTCAACGCTGCACGCGGGCTCCACCTGCACCGTGATCTGCTGCAGGTCCTCCTCCGCATGGGTCTCCTCCTGGGGCCTGGAGGCAGTGGGAGGCAGACGTCACTCTCTCCTAACTCTCCCCTCCCCCACCCGGGGCCTCAGCGAAGCTCCAGGACAGTGCGGGTGGGTCTCCAGCCCTAGTGGGAGCCTCCATGGGGTGCTCTCTGGGTGCATGTGACCCGTGCTCTGAGCTGACCCAGCTCATCCCTGGTCCCTCGGGCCGTCCTGCCCACCTGGGGCCTGCAGAGGGACAGGGACTGCTTGTCCACCTGCGGCCATCCTATGACTCTGGTACCAGCAGGGGCAGGAGAGTGACTGCTGGCCTGGATCCCGACCCCTCTCCTGGGGGCAGCTGGGCACGGGCCTGGGGGTGGGCTGGTTCCAGGGCTTTCAAAGGTCTGGGCCCCTGGGGTAGGTGGGTCAGAACATTCCAGCAGCCAGGAGGGCCGATTGTCTCCCAATGACAGACCAGGGGAGCAGAAAGGTCGCTGGGGCAGGAGCAGGCAGCAAGAGGGAGGGAAGTGCATTCTGCCAAATGTACTCTATGCATAACATTTTCTTTGTTTTCCCAAATGGCAGGAGTAATGGCCCCAACACTAAGGGAAGCAACGCCCTTCACTGTGGTCCTGTGGGCAACAGTGGAAATGTGCCCAAGGGCAGTCAGTGGGAAGGGAGCCCCCAGGAGCTCCCCCTGCTCACGGATGACCTCCATCTGCTCTGTGTGCAAAGCAAGGGGCACCGAGACAAAAGGCAGAAAGAGGCCCGTAGGTTTGTTTTCTCATATATTCATAAAATAGCTCTAGGAAGAGACAAAAAACCCATCCAGGGGTTGCTCCCAGGGACGGGAACGGGCATGGGGCACGGGAAGGTGTTTCACTATATTCTCTATGTACCTCTTAGAATAAAAATATTTAATAAAAAGAAAAAAGGATCAACAAGCAGGGGGAGGGGTCTTCCTCCCCCACCCCCACTGGGGGTATGGACTTTGGAGAGGACTCCAGTGACTCAGGATTCTGTGCAGTTCAAGAGCCTAATTTAAATCCGTGCCCAGGAAAGTGGTCAGAGAGGCAGGGCTCTGGGTGGGCAAGTCCAGGGGCTGCGGGGGGCAGTGGGGCAGGGAAGCTGGGGGTCTCAGCTCACCGGCCATCCTGTCCCGAAGACTGCGTGCGCCGCCTGCAGAGAGACCCAAGCAGATGGATCGGGGGGCTGGCCGCCCCCCGGCCCCCTCCCCCCACCGCAGGGAGGGGGGCCCTCCACACCCCTCACCGGTACCGCGGCTGCTCCGATGTCTCTGAGGGAGACCGCTCCGGGATGGAGAGAGACGTGGAGGACAGGGTTGTAGCAATGGAGGCGGTGGTGGCTTCCTCGAAAGATGGCGGTGTGCAGGGCAGGAGGTCCGGCCGGCCTGCGGGGGCCGTGGGGGGGGGGGGGCGCTATGGGAGCCTGGGGCAGCCCTGCCACACCTCTCTCTGCCTCCACTGCAGCAGGCTCCCCTGTAGCCATCCAGGTCCCCGCCCCACCTGCCACCCAACACTCTGTTCTGCTCCACCGCTTTAAGAGGGCAGATACCTTCGAAGTTACCCTTGGCACAGACGCTTCCCATAACCTGCTACTCTCAAGCCACAGTCCAAACTCTGCTCAAGCCCACAGGTCCTGCGGGAATGGCTGCTTCCTCTTTCCTCACCCTCCCTGACTTTGCTCCAACCACAGGCCTCCTGCTGTCCCTCCAACACACCAGGTCCCTTGCTGCCCCAGGGCCTTTGCACATACAGTCTCTCCCTTCCTTGATGCTATTCCCCCCAGCCCCTCCCTGCCAGGAATCTTTGACTCTTTAACTCTGGGAACTGAGAGGGACCTTCCAAACCATCACACCCAACCCCATCAAATGCTTCCTCCCTCTAAGTCTCTGGACATCTGGCGATGGGGTGGGTCACCTCCTCGGGTGGCATCTTCTCTGTTCAGCTAGCTCTCCCTGCGTCCATCCTAGCCACTCCCCAACCCTACTCCCTGGATGGCTGCAGACCTTGGGCTGGGATTGGGGTAGGGAGGTGACTGGGACCCAGGACCCTGCCGTCCAGATCACCAGCTTCTAGAACCCCTTCCTCAAACTGAGTTGCTTTCTGTATACCTCCCCTCTCAGCCCCACAGGGATAGCACCTTTCCCCAGCAGACCCCTTCTCTCTGCCATCCCCAGAGCACCCTCTCCCCAGCCTGCCCAGTCACCTTCGTCCTCTAGCGTGGGGTAGCTGCGGGCCCCGCGGAGGTCGTACTGTGCGTCCTCACGCTCGCTGGGGATCTGGCTGGCCGAGAAGGCAGCGGTGGGCCCCAGGGGCTTGACGGCCAGCAAGGCACCACGGCCCTTCTTGGATGGTGAGGACTTCAGGGCTGTGGAGGGAGGTGGACTGGCACTTGGGGCAGCCTGAGAGCCCCGGGGCCAGGCCCCACCAGCCCCATCCCTCTCTTGCATGAAAGCCTGCCGCCCATGTACACAGCCCCCACTGCTCGGCGTCCAGCCCGGCCCTCAAGCCTGGGCAAGAAGCAACGTCCTTTGCAGAGGAAATCTTGTCCTGCTTTCTACCCAGCTCCGCCTTGGGAGGTCCCAGGAGCGCCCTCTGGCAGCCCACCCTGGCCGCGGGCTTTCAGACACGGAAATGGAGGTCTGGGGCCATGTGGGGCTCAGCACCAAGGCCCGGCTCCAGTCCAGGATGAGTGGCTTGGGCAATGTGGCTCAGCGCCTCTGGGCCCCAGCAACTTCGTCTGCAGCAATAGGGTCAGACAAGGGGGGTGACCCCCTGATGCCCTCTGCCCCCGACCTCGCCCATCAGCGACAGTCACCGGGTTCTCTCCCTGCTCTTCCTGTGAGCTTGGCCCCCCGGGTTAGCCAGCACAATGCCAAGCATGTAGTAGGTGCTTGGTTCGCCTGGTGAGCAGCCCTCCCGTTCCCGGAGGCTGGCATTCCCCCTGACCGCAGTGAGAACGATGTCCAGGAAAGGTTCTAAGAAGTGAGACACGGATGAAGGTGAACGGCCAGCTCTCGAGAGACAAAGGCCAGAACCATGGGGTTTGCCCATTTCCACGATGCCAGTGATCCCACTGCCATCGATTTCAAGCTACTGGCTCGACGTCAGGGAACATGGAGTGGAGCTGGCTCCAGGTGACTGGGTGGGGTCACCGCCCACACAGGCCTGGCCCAGGCTGGGAGAGCAGGTCCCAGGCCAGGCATCAGCCCTGCCTGCCCCTGCTGTCTCTGTGGACCCACTGGGATGGTAAGGTGCACGCTGAGACCACTGCCTGAACGCCCATGGTGTGCTGGGCCCCAGGCTGGACACTGGGGACACAGAGGGACCAAGGCTGACAAGCATGCTCCCTTCTGGGTGCACAGGGAGCAGGGGGCAGATGGCGGACAGACACGTGGGGAGAAAAGACCCCTTTGGGCAGCATGTGGGATCCTGGCCTGGGGTGTGCACCAGGCTCTGGCACTCGAGGCCCAGCACAGACAGGGGACCCTCTGAGGCCACCCATAGGACACGGGCTGCCTCTGCCTGGTGCCCTCCGTGACAATGTCCGGTCTGGCTGACGACCGGCTGCCTCTGTGTCCCCCGAGGCCATGTTTCCCTGCTGAGGACACGAGGCTGCAGGTGGTCCCCGTGAGGACTGGCGCAGGGCCAAATGCACCTGTCACGTGGGTAAACACATCTTGCCCTCTGTACAGATGGGGAAACTGAGGCACGGAGCAGGGCGTCCCCCGCTTGGAGTCACAGAGGCAGGACGCAGTGGGGCCAGAACTGAAGCTGAGACAGTGGGCCCCAGGCCCCGTGCTGGGCCCCAGGACGGTGGCATCCTGACTCCCCTGTTCTCTGGACCAAGTCCCCGACCGAGGCCACATGGCCACATGGCCAGACGAGGGGCTCTGGGTTTATCCCACTCCTGGTGACCCCACCTCCCGGCGGCACACCCCCAGGGGCCCTCCTGGCCAGAGGGCCTGGGAAGCTCACAGGAGTTCTTCCGGAAGACCGTGTTGCTCATGAACTTGAAGAAGCGCTCGGCATAGAAGCTGGGCCGGTGGACAGAGACGGTGTCCTGGGGAGAGAAGCGGCGCCCGCAGGCAGGAAGGGCTGAGTGTCCCCGCGCCACCAGTGCTCCCCCCATGTCCCGTGGGATAGCCCAGGCCACACGGCAGCAGTGGGACAGGTAGACGCGTTCGCGGCATGGGGCTGGCCGGTAACCTGGCAGTGAGGGGCCTGGGAAGGACATTTCTTCTTTATAAACCCATCTGTGCTTTTAATGCTTTGAACCACAGGAATAAAACAGCAACTGCAAGGACGTAAGTGAA
The DNA here is from genome assembly GCA_003697995.1 of Taxidea taxus jeffersonii. Lineage (NCBI taxonomy): Eukaryota > Metazoa > Chordata > Mammalia > Carnivora > Mustelidae > Taxidea > Taxidea taxus. Next base: position 11,057 of record ML100062.1, read on the forward strand.
TGAAAAGCAAAACACGGAAACCATAGTCGTCCT
>RCUC01123117.1:0-23986 GCA_003697995.1 Taxidea taxus jeffersonii
ACTCTTTTCCAAAATGTTGTTGTCTTTAATTTTCTCCATGTTACTCGTGTTTTCATTGAACTAATTACTGTTGATAGAAAAATCATTTCAGTTAGATTTAGATCATAAAGAGCTGGTTTAATTGGCTGGGTAGCTATGAACAGTTTTGGCTAAGCATTTTAGGGTAAGCTTAGAGAGGCTAAAATAACACAGAGGCATGAGATATAACCATCCATTTATTCATCTTACTCATTCACTTGCCAAATGATTCTTGGGAACCTACACTGTCCCATTCCTATCTTAAGCAATGGAAAGCATAGAGATGAATAAAAAACGATAAGCCAACAAGATGTCACCATGAGGTAGAGGAGCTACATGGTAACTAGTTTTATTATATAAGATGGTGCCATGGAGAGCTATGTCATAGGAGGAGACCAGCTCTACCTAGAGAGGATGGGTATTGACTTCTCTAAGGAGATGCTTCTTCAGGAAGCAGAAGAAAATCAAATGTGTCCTTTGAAAGGAAGAGCATCCCTTAGAGTGAAAACAGACTTTAATAAGGACCACAGGCCAGAGAGAGCACAGCATGTTTAAGGAAATGACCCAACTTTAGTGTGAGACAACCTCAGAGGATTTGGGGGGAGCAAATGGAAATGAGTCTGCAGAAGCCAGATTGTCAGGGCTGCTCAGCTCGTGATGTAAAATTTGGACATTATCCTTTGATGATGGAAAGTCAATTGACTGTTTTTAACAGGAAAGCATGACCAAACATAACACATTTTGGAAAGATCACTTGCGTGGTATTGTGTTGAGGCCAACCTGGAGGGCTGTCACATACTCTAGGGGAACTAAAGTGGGGTCAGAACTAAATCAGTAGGAGTGGGGATGGAAGGAAAGGTAGGTTCAAGAGGTTGTGTGGGTGTGGAAAACTAAGGAGGTAGAACATGTACAAAGGAAGTAGGGGGATAAGATGTTGTCTAAGATTTTGGCTTGAGAAGAAATACTCAGGCATGCAGGATTGAAAGGAGTTTTCCCTGGAATCAGAGGAAAGACGTTCAGCATTAGATATGCCAAATTTGAGATGCCTGTGGGACATTCAAATGCAGATGTCTTTGTGCTGTTTGCCGTATAGGTATGAAGCTCAGTAGACAGGTCTGAGTCAATTTATTATTTGGGAATTCAGTCTCTGAGGCTATGAATCAGCACTCTCTGGAACACTGCTATCTAAGGGGTAGAAAAGAAGAAGACTAACCAGTGAAAGAGGCTGAAAATAATAAGCCAAATGTATAATAGAGGAGCCTGATTACCAGGAGACAAGGAAGACAGAGTATCAAGAAGGAAATGGTTAACATTGCCAAATTCCATGGCAAAAGTTCACAGGGGGCAGTTACTTTATAGTGTGACCGAAAGATGACTGCCAGTCCCAGGGAGGCAGATTGTGCTCCAAACCGTGGGAGAACTTCTGACCATCAATACATCTAGTAGAAGGCTGCTTGCAAATATTAGTTGAAGTCAGGACTTTGAACAATTGAGTACCTGTCTGACGAGAGCTACACAGCAGCTCACCAGGCAGAGGAGGTTTGCCTACCAGACAGAGTTGTTGTAAAGAGGAGTCCACGTAATGGGTGGGAGATCTGTACAAAGAGGGACCTTCTAACATTTGGATGGCAAATATTGGATGTGAGTAGTTCTTTTTTAATGTAATTATTTTGGGGAAATGAATAATGAGACCCCAGGCCATCGTTTTTTTAAAAAAGATTATTTATGTATTTTTTGGAGCGAGCGCGCGAGAGAGACAGAGACAGAGAAAGAGAGAGAGAGCATGAGACGAGCAGCAGGGAGGATCAGAGGGAGAGGGAGGAGCAGATACCCCACTGAGCAGGGAACCCAACATAGGACTTGATCATGGATCCCGGGATCACGACCTGAGCCAAAGGCAGTCACTTCACTGATGTAGCCATCCAGTTCCCCTCTAGGCTGCCATGTATTTACCATGCAATGCGAGGTCATTCTTGTAAACTTTGTCGCATCACCTCGTCCATAACCAGGGAACAGATTATCTGTTCCATCTACTCCACAGAGAACAAATGTTGTATTTTTTAAGTGTTTGGGAACATTAATAGAAAGGGAAGAGTAATGAAACTGCCCGGGCCTGGAAGATCTAAGCCTGGCTTTGCTACAATTTTACTAGGTCAACTTAAGCAAACTTGCCTTTACGTTTATAAAATGACGGAGATAGACAAGATGGTGTCCAAGATAACCTCCATCTCCACTGTCCTTCAGGTTATGATCACCATTTGCTTCAGCACAATCACTGTTGTCATCTTTACTTGGTACAGGGTGCAAGCAGTGCAGAATGGGCTTTTAAAACACATTCAGCTGGTTCTCAGTGCGGTCGAGGGCTGGGCATTGGGGAGGGAGTCCATTTTTGCCTCCACTTTCCAGATGACACTGAGGCTCAATAAGGTCCACTGTGACAGGCCAGGGGTCACATAACTGACAAAAAGTGAACTCTTTTGTCTCAATATCTATGTTCTTTCTACCTCCTATAGTATTGTGTGCTTACATGGGATATCATCATTGTTAAGGAGACATCTCGATTGCTAAGGAGGGGGTAGAGCCTGCCTGCAGAAAGCCTGAGGCAAAGTCCAGTCTCCAGCCCTTCTTTGGTGTGCAAACTCGAGAAGGTCATTTCTTCTTGTTGGCAGGTGCTCAATTTCTGCATGCATGAGGGCAGAGCTACCCAACCCTGTGGTTTCCCGAGGTTGTTAAGGGGGCAAAATGAGATGAAGGAAGCAGGCAGGAGAGCGGTATGCACTTGGCGGGGCTGCTTCTTCTGCCAGGCTTGCAGGCGTATCATCGTCCAGCTGATTGCACAGCAATCCCATGGCTTTCCAGGGCCTTGGGGCCCAGCATGCCTGTGCTGTGAGCTGGTTCTCTCCCGATGGCCTGGGTAAAATACCCCTTGGAGGGACTAGACTCTCCCTCCCACTCAATCCAAATATTTAGCTTCCAGCCTGCCTCAGCTGTGCTTTGGCACGAAGTGTTTGGGAGGAGGAGGCTGCTCCTTTGAAGCCCTGGGTGTCCTACAGTGATGTGGGTCCTGGGCCAAGCTAGTCGAGCTTTGAGGCCAGCCGCAGGTTTGAGACACTCTGCGGCTGCTGACTTCAGCTGAGGGGGCCCAGGGCCCAGGGCCCTGCATGGCTCTGGTCTATCGTGGAGCTCTGTCAGCTGGGAGGGGAGCCTCATGCACAACATGGTCAGCTCTAAAGCAACCTTCTCAAGGCATCTGTGCACTGGCCAGTCCCTGGACTGGGGCTCCAATGCGAGATCTCGTTCTCTACAAAGGAAAAGGGACTATTATGTTGAGTCCTCTAGTGAACTCTTTGGGTGCCCACTCAGTGGCTCTCCCAGTCAACTGCTTGGGGAATTTATGCTCCTGGTTCCTGAAATTTGAGATTTTTGGCACTGTTTCTACCAGGAAACATAGGACTTGTTAAGTTAAAGTCTCTGACTGCTGCCTGGTCACTTTGGCCCACTGTGCCACTAGACTGTTAAAGAAAGGAGTGACTGTACTATCAGTTGGAACCAACTCTTACCTAAAGGGAAGGTCTGTCCTTTCATGAAGGGGAAGCAGGTACATGTGGCCATGTGTCATCCATTAGCCACTCTTGGTTCTGCTTTTCTCAGTGCTTACTAGATGTACAAGTTTAAAGGCATGGTCATCGGGACTCAGACCCTAAGAGATGGGTTAATGCACCAGGCAACCCACCTAGACAGATACAAGTGCTAACCCAGGGAAAGGAGGGAATGGATCTAGAAGTGTGGTGGCCTACGGCAATGCAGTCTCACTTATTTCTGGGACCCACTGAAGTGCAAGAAATGGAGTTAGTCTTACCACTCTCTAATATCCTTCCTCTGGAGTTGTGATCAACCAGAATCTTGGAGAAGCTATGCCTGGGAGAATGGACAGTAATGTGAGAAACCTGGGCTTGTGAGCAGGCTAGACGATGAAGCGTGGTAGATACTGCTAGTGCCTACCATCCCTTTCCCCAGCCCAGTGCACTCATTTCTCATTCCCTCTCCCTGGAGAATTCTAGAGAATTATGTTCTATTCCCTGGGAGACACATTTTCATCAGGGATGTTATGTACCCCCTCTACTTACTCCCCCCCCCATCTTTTATGCCTCAGTCAATGACTCACTGATACAGAATCACAAATACATCAAGTTCTATTATCTTAAGGTGGGACTCTGGTGCAATTCATGCTCCTCAGTTCACTGTGGGATCTGGCTGAAAGTAGACTCCAGCTGAGATCATGGCCTTGCTTAGCCCTTTTCTTGTCACATCCTCTTCCCCTCATTCCTTATCTCTTGAAAGCATTCTAATACCCATTCAGGCTCTGTTTCTGGTACCATTCTTAAGTCAATTCCATACTTGCTATGTTGGGCATCATGGGAGATGCTTTGTGTGCATTATCTCACATAATCTGCCGTTAAGCCTGGGAGGTAATATTCCCATTAGCCTTTATTATTAAGTTGAGGAAACCAAATCTCAGAGTAGTTAAGTAACTTGCTCAAAGTTGCACAGTTCATCTTCAAATCTGAGTCTATTTCCAAAGCTCCCGCTGTCACCCTTGTTCATTCCTGCTTCTGTGGTAGTAAACCTATTACTGGAAATTGTCCTAGAAAAGGAAGATGAGGAGATTTAGAGAATAAATGATTCTTGAGAGGCTCCAGAAAGGCAAGACTAAGGTCTTTAAACTTCTGATGTGCTATCAGTTAAGAGAATGTTTGATTTAGGTGAACTCTGAGTCCTTTAAAGTGCCCCGACCAACACTGTAGGATAAACACTAGAAAATTCCTACAGCTAGAAGGAAGAAAAACCAAATGGCCCTTGAGGTCCCATCCAACTTCAATAGCTTGAAGATCATGAGGGTCCCAACTAACCTCAACACCTGGAAGATCATGAGAAGGATTCTATGGCTATGTCTATATTGCTTAATCCCATGTAGATCAGTATGATAACCTCAAGCCCGAGTAACCTCAGAATCAATGTCCCAAAACTAGACCAACACTTACAAATAAAAGTACTCTGTTCTGGGTGGAGATCATAGAAGACATAGAAAGAGGGAGGCTGACTTCACTCCAAGTGCAATGCATACTAAGTCCCAATTCCAACTTGGAGGGTCGCCACACGGGTCCTTCCTCATTCAGGGAGTGGTTCAGCAGAATAAATGCTAATAATAATGGTGTTATTGATAAGAGTTCCTGCTATTGTGCCAGATATTGTTCCAAACAGTTTACAAAACAAAGTCATTTAATTCTAACAACTGTTAGATAAGTAGATGCTACTGTTATATCCACTGATGAAGAAACTGAGGCACGTATATGCTGCTTAATGTTTGGTTTTTCATGAGGGTAGGGTTTTCCAGAGGTTATATGTTGTGTGTTATGACAACAGACTGAATGCAGAAGCAGGTATGGGAATCAACCTTCTATTAACTAAACATTAAAGACATTTGTTTATTCTCATTAACCACATTTATAAAAAGTAAAATTATCTTCATAAAAATATGTTATTTGTGTCAAAATATGAGTTTAGTGTTATTTTAAAATAAATAAATAAACATTGAAAATTATTTTATTTTAGTTTCCAATATAAAAATATTGATAGATAAAATGTACATTAAAGTTTGAAGTCCTGTGTGTACCTGAAACTAATATGATACATCAGTTATACTTTAATTAAAAAATGATGCCCTCTATAATTTCCAAGTGTATAAAGGCATTATGAAACCTAAAAGTTTGAGAACTCTTAATTGATTCCATTCTTTAATCCAGAATACTCCTACCCTCCTATCTTGACAAAATAATTTGATGAATAAAAGCTGTGCTGTGTTCACTGGTGCCTGATCAAATGTAACCACCCTTTGTCCTGATTATTATTTACCTTACTTGTCACTGATCCTTCAGGAAGAATAGTTCCTTTTTCCACTGGAGATGCTGTACTCTCTAAATAACTAAATACTTATCAAAGATATTGAGAGAAGTTGGTACTTATATATTGAGAATGCTGCTTCCCCAGCCCCCACTGTTTTGGAATTACAGGGAGGGTAGAAATGGGAGTGAGAGAGCAGTAGAAGCTGGAGAATAAGTCAATGGGATACACAGAAGAGAGGAAGACCTCTCCTCTAGGTGCAGGTGTGACCTTGGCCACTGTGGAAGGGCAGGAAGCCGAGAAAGTTGGACATTTTTCTCTCGAGTGGCCCTGCTCTCCCTTATCTGTCTCAGAGTTGGTTGTGGGGGAAAATTGCTGTCAGTATACCACGATATCTTCTCTTTTGGAGTAACTAAGATTTAGGTGAACCTCAACTCAAGGTAATAATTGAGAGAAAATGGGGAATCATTTGGGGAAACAAAAACTCTTAAAAACAGAAAAACAAATTGATCCAATGATTAATAGAAAAGTTATTGCTTTATTTTCTATAGCTGACCATTTTAAAAAGTATTTATGTTGAGATGAATGCCTAAAACTGATTGCTGTTTTTTGGGGGAAGAATACCCACTTCAGCAGTGGAATACTTACAAGTGTAATTAAATGATTAAATGTGGAATCATGTGGTTAATTTTTTCCAGGGTTATGTTTACCATGGTATCTGCACGTGTAGGTACCCAGAAAATACTTGTTGAATGAAAAAAAAAAAAGGGAAGAGAAGAGAAAATAAAGAAAACGAGGAGGAAAGGAAGGGAAAGAGGGGTTTCTTTTTCCTGACTGGTGAGCTTTAGATGCTAGTCCATGAAAAGGTATTTGGCATAACTGGAGGTAGGAAAAATCTATTTTTCCTGCTAAACTTTTAAGACATAAGGTATTTACCTTAAGGGAAGAACTGTGTTTATGGAATGGTAAAGTGTTTCTAAGGAAAATGATCCTGTGTGCAAAGGTGTGCACTCATTCTGTTGAGTAAGGGACATCAGATATTCACTATGGCAAATTCAGAAATGTGGAATTCTCTGACTGTCCCTCTTGGACTGGTAGATGCTTCCTCTGTCACTCCTGGACATAATGGAGTTTACTTCTGCCTGCTCCTTTACAGCAGGAGTTGAAAGAAATTGTAAGGATATAGAAAAAAAAAAAAACCCAGGGCCCCCTTTAAGTGCATTTTTCCAAGGCATATCAAAAAATCCTTGGAATTTGTTGTGAAAATTTGACCACATCCTAGTTAGCATGAGTTTAAAATTAAGAGTAACATGTGTTTTAGGGATCTCAATTTGCAAAATATTAATAGAGTTCACGGGCAGTTAAGTGCAATAAAGGGAGGAAATGAAGTTTATAGAGCAAGACCCTGGGGATTATTGCCTTCCCTACCCCTGAGCACATTCATATCCTAGAACTTGACATGAGGTAAAAGAGGCCATAAAGGGAACATGGGAGGAAATCTCAAGGTTACTGTAATGGATCTCCTTCTCTTCCCTCCTGGGAGGGCTTGCAGTGCCTTAGAGGTAGCTTCACCCAGCACTGGCCTCCTCTTCCTTACAATTCAGTCAGAGTTGCAAAAACAGGGATCTTTAGCAAGGTTCATAGCTGCCAGAACATCAGGAGAGAGCCCTGAACCATCTCATAATTTCTCTGAAAACATGGTCTTTGTTGGGTTGGATCTCCAGTTGAACTACTTAGGCAAGAGAAAGTCATGGAAGACATCCTGGATTGAGTCAGGAGATAAATTTTTTTTTTTTTCCTTTGCTATTAGTTCCCCAGTGACCTTGAATACCTTGAAGAAATCACTTCTCCCTTCTGGACCTCTGCCTGTTCACCATTACAGAGAAATGCTGGGGTTAGGTAGATGTCTATAAGGGGATCTTCCTGGCCTTTAATCTGTGGTTTAATGTGAATCTGACCTAGTCTACTGGGTTTCTAGGGAACTATATTAAATAATGCTTATTTAATACATGATTCAGATATCAAAGCCATTGAGTCACTGTAAGCTAAAGTAATCCTGATAGGGAAAAAGGTAAGTTTTAGTTCAAAGCCCTGAAGGGAGTAGAAAAACTGGAGGGCATTTCAGGCAAAGAGAAGGCTCTGATTAAATGTCTGAACTGTGAAAAATAGACCCTAATTTGAGAGTGGGGGGGGGAGTGAAATCATTGGAGCAGGTTGGTGGAAACACAAGAGAACCACCATGGCTTTCCCAGAACTTGATGTGGGAAGGGAGGGGTCTTCTGGGGCTATCTCTGAAGTCTCCTCCAGGGACACACATCAATGTAGTGTATGGAAGCCTTTTTGGATTCAAAAATGTCAGAATCTGTGGCTGGTCTAAACCCTTTCTGGTGAGACACCTACTGGTCTTTCCTGTTTATCTAGAGCACTGTAGCTGAGATTTGACCCACTCATCCCATTGGCAGATATCCTCACATAAGTCCTTTTCACACTGGCTCCTTCATAGGCCTGTATTTTTCTCACCTTCTGCTTGCAGAACGAGGTCATTCTTCCTTTGGGAGAGCCTCATGGGAAGGAGCTCAGAGTGATGAACTTCCAGAGTGCTCATGTAGGAAATCTTCCATGCCCTGGTTTGCTTCCCTCCTTAGATTCTTAGGGTTTGGTCCTCTGAACCTCTGGGGGTGCTTAAGAATACTGAGGACCCAAACCAGTCCTGTTCATGATAGAGGTTATCAGGAGCCTTCAACCACTTCAATCCTTGGGTCAGTGGAGCTTAGAAATATCATGCAACTTTGTTGGGACCCATTGGCTGGTTTTATGGCTAGGCACTCTCATTAGATTTTAATCACTTTGGTCACAATAAGGTCTGAGGTTTGGTGCTCCCCAGATCATGGGTGCTGATATCTCTGCCCTCTCTGTAGTTGTCTATAGGACTGAAGTCTGCCTTACATGTTTATTAGTCAGGAACCTCCATTTTGTTCAGTATCCCAGGTCCCCCAGAAGACCACAGCTCTGTGAAGAATTTGGCCCATTTATCTGGTGTATTAATATCCTGCCTTATGCTTATCAGAGCCTGCATTCTTTATCTGACTAGTTGGTGCTATAGCAGAGATCATCTTCTGAGCTCTGAGCAAGGTTGCTGACCTCACATACCCAATTCCTTAGGTCCACTCGTGTGGCATGCTCCCATCCCCTGCACGTTCATCATACATTTGGCTTACACTAGATTTCTGGTCCTTGATTTGTGAACAGTTGGAGCCATGGAGGCCTCAGAGAAATGTCAGAAACTTTGTTATTATTAAGGCCTCATTTTACTCTCATTAAAGATCTTCTTGAGAAAGAATCTCATGACACTAGCTCATATTCTTTATGGGAATAATTTGATGACTACTTGATTAAATTTTTAGGCTCACAGTCAGTTGCTGTAGATCTTTAGAACATCAAGAAATAGAAGGAAATATGTAAGGCTTGTTTGTTCCTTTATTTGTTTCTTTTAATTAATGTCAGTATTTGCACAAATGTTGTAGTCTCTTAAATTGTGCACAGTTTGTGCTTTAGTTTATCTTCAGACAGTTGCTGGCCAGAGGTAATTTGTTTTCTAGAGAGAATGGACATGTGTCTGAAGCATCAGAGTTAAAGGCTCTGCCCCCATTCCCACCCTACAGACTTTGTCTTCATCAGTCCAAGGCTAGGGAATTATCAGCTGGCTCAGACCCACTATGCATGGAACCTAGAATTGGTCCATGACCACTAGTCCTGGGTCCCAAGGAAACTGGGGTGGATATTAAATATCTAGGAGTCTCCTGAGGTCTCTCAACCTCCAGAAGTACACCAATCACAGGCAGAGGCCCACTGCCATGCTTCCTCTAGCAGAAAGAACACTCCGGATACCATGGTAGTAGGCAGCACTGAGCTAACAGAACCCCTTTGGAGCCTATGAACTGGACACCTGACCACATCCATTGAGGGCCTTTTCATGCATTTTTTGTTCCTCCAATGAGCCCATGCACTTGGTGTCCCAGAATGCTTCAGAGCCTGATAAATAGCTGATTGAGTCTTACAATTTTGAATCTCTTGAGTGTGTTGAATTTGTCATGGAAAGCAAGGACCTTATTCTTTTCACTCATTCACTTCCAATGAAAGAGGCCATCCCTGAGAACTGAGGCACCTAGAGGAAATCACCTGCCATCCTAAATAACTCAGGTCTGGTCACAAGAGAGAATGTGGGTAAAATTCCTTCTGAGTCCAATCCCTGAGTCTGTCATACTTTCTGCTCTTCTAGCAGATTCCCGTAAGCCGCCCACATTCCTCTAAAGGGTTCCATATGTTCTGAGGTCCTGAAGGCTGTGGGGAAAGTCAACCTTGGAGACGCAGGGGATGTTTGCACACAGAGCAAGCTCAGCAGGGATACTGTGCTAAGTAGCATTTTCAGAGCAAGGAGGAACTTGGGTTCTTCTCATTTAAGACCAGAAAGAATTGATAGTCTAACTCAGAAGATCACAACAAGAGCCTTTTGAGTAGGATGGGGTATGGGGGAAGTCACCTTGATTTCGCAGTAGGCAGCTATGGGTTCTAATCCCCACTCAAGCACCTACCAACTCTTGAGCCTTTTCTTTATTTCTTTTAGCCCTAATGGCTTCATCAGCTGATGAGAATAACAAATGCACCTCAAGGAATTATCGTGACTTAAATATGGCTGAGGTTACAAAATACCTAAACAGAATCTGGTACATAGTAAGTGCTCAGTATGTAGCAGCTCTTTATTACAATACAGGAGAGTTAAGACTGGTTGCTGGATTTACCTTATCATTCTCCTTGGATCTGAGAGATTTCAAGGGCACTGATGTAATAAGGGACATGGCCTCATTAGTTTTAGGAAAATCTATGAGGAAAATCACTTTTCTTACGAGATTCAGCAGAGCTCAGAGAAATAACTGTCCCCAAGTTTGAACAAATGCCAAAGGCTGGATTCTGGTTCTATTTGTGTTGCAGACAAGTAGTATCCTTACTGCATCGCACATTCGAAGGTGCACACCCATGGAGACACACTCACACACACTCAGCCCAGTGCTCCCACTTTTGGCCTGAGCTACCTTCAGAGTGGCAGGTCTCTGAACACCCAGAAGTACACCACTCCCAGGCAGAGGCCTGCTGCCATGCTTCCTCTGGCAGAATGAACACTCCTGCTATCACAGGGCTAGTCAGTCCCAAGCTAATAGAACCTCCATGCCTCTGTTCCAAAGTCCCTGAGCTGAGCCAGAGGAGAAGAGGAGGTTTCCAGCCTATTGAATTCTAGCTCATCAAAATAGTTCAGGTTACCCCCTGAGCTACTTCACAAGACATTTTAGGCATTTTTTCATGGGATTGGGAAATCACATTTCACCAGTAATAAACAGAATCAAACCCTAAAAGATTAGAGATCAGTTTCAGACTCCGAACCGAGGAGGTCAGAGTGGGCTCCATCAGAGAAAAGCGCAAACTCTCTTTCCTCAGCAAAGCAAGACAGAATCTGGAAGGCAGAGAGGAGGCAAAAGTCAAGCACAGCAGTTTCTAATATTTTTCCTCTTGATTTTTCTTAATTAGTGTTGACTAGCTTAACAAAGCAATTAAGGGGCTTATTTGCTTTTTAAATCACATGTGAAATTTAAAAAACCTTGAAATAGAAGAAATATTTGTCCCCAAGATCTTACCCCACAAGGGATATCAGTTTGAATGTTCTCCAGCCACTAGAAAGTGAGAACAACTGGCCCTGCTCTCCAAACGAGGCCCAAGCAAAACAGAAATCTCAGTAGCCAGCACTTCACGGAGGGATCCTGGGTAGGTGAGCGGCGGCTTCAGTGTACTTCTAGGACTTCCACTGAAAACAATACTGAGCATTCGTTTTTAGTAATAATTGATATTAACTACTAGTAATATGAATAATGATGTCTATCATTCATGGATTACTTAGGTACTAAAGGCTGTGTTGTGCCCTTTTCATGTATTATTTCAACCTAAGTCTGTAAGCCCCCTTCTTTTTGTTAGAATAGAGAAACAGGGATGCAGAGAGGTTAATTTCATGCCTAGGCTCCCACACCTGGCTGTGCCTGGATTTAAACTTTTCTTGCTCTGAAACCCATAGTCTTTTCCATGATATCTTATTACTCCCCTTGTGGCAATTCATTCTTTCTTTTTTTCTTTATTTTATTTTATTTTATTTTTTAGTTTCAGAGGTAGAATTCAGTGATTCATCAGTTGCTTATAACACCCAGTGCTCATTATATAAAATGCCCCCTTAATGCCCATCAGCCAGTGACCCCATCCCCCCACCCACCACCCACCCACCTCCAGCAATCTTCAGCTGGTTTCAGCATCTGTTATGGTTTGCCTCCCTCTCAACTCTTTTTTTTTTAATTATTTTATTTTATTTATTTATTTGAGATAGAATGAGAGTGAGAGAGGGAGAGAGCACAAGCATGGGAGCAGCAGGCAGAAGGAGAAGCAGATTCCCTGCTTAGCAGGGAGCCTCCAGGGCTTCATCCCAGGACTCCGGGATCATGACCTGAGCTGAAGGCAGACACTTAACCGACTGAACCACTCAGGCACCCCTCTCCCTCTCAACTCTTAAGCATGAGAATTGTGGCCTGAGTACACTGAAGATTTTGTAATAATTATTTTTGTGTATGTATGTTTACATTTATATTTCTATAATAACACATATAGAACATTATTTGAATCAGGCTTTTACATCTTAGTAATCAAGTAATCTAATAATCAATATTCAAACCAATATATCTTATACTATATATTATATGCTAATATATAATCATATATAATATTGTAATTATATATACAATATATAATCATTGTATCATTTTGTATCTTAAATTACTTATTTAAATGAAATAATACAATTAAAAATAACTATATAAAATTTGTACAAATAAATTAATAATTAATGTGTATTATTATAACACATAATATAGAAAACATGAGACATGATATAGGACATATAAATGACACAGATTCATGATATATAATATCAGCCAGAATATAATGGATGACATATAAAGCATAATATAATACATGTGTGATATATGTAATATATATATAAATATATAATATGTAATATATAGTAAGTGGCAATTATATCTTAAATAAGTATATAGATTTATTTATAAAATTACATACTTTGGTAAGTAGAGGGTTAATAATTAGATTATGTTAATAAGTAGATACTTACAGGGTGTATTTTATATTATTATCTAATATAAGGATAAATGAATTATATTATTAAATATTAATGAACCATTAATAAACTGGAGTATTCATAGTCTAATGTAGTGCCTCTAGCTATGGGATATTAGCATTTATTGCCTACCATATGCTACAAATAGTGCTAGGCATTTCACATATCGCTTTTGCTAAACCTCACAACAAACTAGGAAAGGAAGATGCTACTAGCAGAAAAGAAATTGAGGCTTAGTTGAGTTAAATGTCGTTTAGTTTTATTTTTCCTTCAGAGACAGAGAGCTAGTATAAGAGCAGGATTTAACCCAAACTTCATCCAAATCATACCATCTTTGTACTCTACCAGGCTAAATGAGTAGGTGGAGAAGATAAAGTGACAGAAAAAGGAAGAGAAAGGAACTGGATCCTCATGCTTGCCTGGTCCTTACAACAGAGGACAATGTGGCTTACCTTGTTTCACTGAGCCAGTAGAGAAGGCAAAGGAAGCCAGCCCTGGCATCAGTCCAACCGTTCCCTTAGCCACTTGCTTATTCAACATGCTGCTCCTTAGGGTACTGGGAAAGAGGGAATGAGGTGGGGTGGCAGCTCATGGCTCGGGTCCTAGTGCTGGCATGTGCAGGCTGGGTTCCAGGCCCCCCCAGCGTGACATCCTTGTGACCAGCGTCTGCATGCTCACGGCACTTCTTTGGACTCCATCTGTTTTTCCCACCTCTGGGATAATAGCCTAAATACTTGGCACTGAAAAGACTGGCAGGTTCTAGACAGATCAGGAGGATGTCCCAGATGGGCACTAATTCAATGGTACCAATGGGAGGAACAAAACATGTGAGTCCAGGGAGATTTCTTAACTATTTACCGAATAAGGAGAATTGTTTATTTTTTGCATATCTCCCAAAGAGTCCATTTATGAGCTCCATTTACAACTTCAAACAGGCAAGTTGGCAGACATATGGCAGTAAAGATAAGATGATGACTAATTAATGGTCTTGCAACAGGTTTCAACACCCAGATCTACAACTACTTATATTTTTTTCTTAACCACTAACATTTATTTTCAAATACAAAATGCTTTTAAGTATTTTTGTTAATACAACTAATAGTTTTATCTTGTTCCTGGCACTATTTCATCTTCTTGATAGGGTTATAAATAGGGTATTCCACTTGGCAAGGATCTTGCCCGTGGCATTGGAGAAGCGGTTCTATACTTACTATAGCAAAACAGCACATAGTTGGCATATTTTCCCCCAAGCTCTCCTAACATTTACACTGCCATCTACATACTTTTCACTTGACTTCACTCTGAAAATTGCTTGTTCCTCTGATACATACCAGAGACTTGGCTACTTCGGAGATTTGGAGGAAAAAAAAAAAAAGCAGAATACAAAGGAGCATTCTTCCCATTTCTGATCCAAGGCATTTAATATTTGCACTAGTATATTAATATTTGCACTAGTATTTGCAAAGTATATTCATTTGTAAGAATGATATAAGGTGGCTTCCTTTAAGATCAATTTCAATTTTAAGATCTTAGGATTCTGTGACTGGAGGAACAATTCCAGCCTCAAGGAACACATTGCTGTTGATCACCACCATTGTTTTTCCTTGGTTTATATGGTCAATTGCCTAAATTCACATAAATGTATAGTAAAAGACACTGATTCTACATTTTCTCATTTTATTTATTTATTTTTTTCATAAGAAAACTCAGACAGGAGGTTTAAAGACACAAACAATAAAATTATAATTGAGAATTTGGAGCTAAAACTCTTTCAAAACTTCTGTTGTCAATATTCCAAAGAAGTGTTGGATAACTTGAATGAGATTAAGATGTTAGAAAACAGTATCTCTAGAGATTCACGGATTTTCATTGTGAGACAAGAAGGCATAGGTGTACAATCTCCAGAGTTCCTTTTCTGAGGTACTCCGGTAGCCTGCATCAGCTGACCCTCACTTGCCCTTCAGGTCTAGAAAGGTGGGTGGGAGAATTTGGCAATAGCCACAGGTGTTATTGATGAATAGCAAGGAATCTCCAAAATGAGGTTTTGGGGGAGGCAGAACACAAAAGCCCTACCCTGGAGAACTGGAGAAAGTTTCTTGGTCCACATCATGTGTGGTTGGCCAAGGCAACTTTTGATTCAGTTTTAAGGAAAAACTTACTGACTTCCTAATCCTTCTTTCTGAAACTGCACATTTTTCTCACATCCTTGGGTAGTAGAAGAGAGGCCAGGTCATCAGGTGAACATTGGTTCCTAACACAGTGAATGAGAGAGCTATTTGGTAACCATACATCACCCAAATGTCCATATGTGAGGAGTCAGCAGCACAAAAATATTTCAGACTTATTTGAGAAGGCAGTCACATGATAAGTCCATTTTCAGTTAAAAACAAACAAACAAACAAACAGTTGAATGAGTGGTGTTGCCCTGCTGTGGCTATACTTACTTTGTTCTTTTTTGCAATGTATTGTAGGAAAGCCATTACCAACTTCAGCACTAGTTTTCACTTGTGGTTTTGATATTTTGATCTTAAATCTTTGAGGGATCAACTCCTTACAGAGTGGGAGAGCCCAGTTTTCTGTTTTTGTTTTAATAATCCTTTCAGCCGTAGAATGAGGGAGTGGACACTGGCTCATTTTAGAGAATAACTTATCCATAATTGAAGAATCTAATGAAGCTGGAACAAGAATATTATTTCCTATGGGGTTTAAAAGAATACAGATAATGTGTGTGATAAACCATGTTTGGGTTTTTAAATTCCAAGTGCTTTAGAGATAAAGAAAGATTAGGGAGAAATAAACCAATGTATGTTTGTGCGTGCACACACACACATACACACATTAACACACACACAAGCCAATACATTTTTAAGGCTTATCTGGTTATATATGTTGTGTTTAAGTAACTGAATGTTAACTACCTCCATTTTGTCTTCTATCCAGTTTAGATAGTGAATATTTATCTTAACTATATCATATTAACCCATAACTATGGTTGAGTTTGTCAAAAAATATCACATGCACAACATATTTTGTGTAAGACAGGGTGCTAGCTCCTAGATATTGTTAAGAGATGAAAAAATGGCTATCATTTGTTGTTGGAGCAGTTTATAAATTTGGTGGAGAACAAATTTTATTACGCAAGTGAAATGAGTGTAAGTAGTTGTATTTTGAATTTTGTGGCTCACAAATTCAGCAATTCCAACCTGATGTGTCCTCTGATCTTAAATTCTAATTTTTCCACCTCTTATTTTTCTTATCTCAGCCCCTCCACATACTCTCACTCCATTTCTCTCCTTCAGTCAGCAAGTATCCATTTCTCCTGGGTCAACCTAGAACTCTGTGATAGCCTCAGTGTGTATTTCAAGGTCCCTAGAATTGCACTGTACAAAATGGCAGTCCCTTAGTCACATGTGGCTTTTAAATTAAAATAAAATTTAATTAAAATTAAATTAAACTAAGTTTTCATTTTCTCAAGTTCTCAATAGCCACCTGTGGCCAATGGCTACCATATCAGAACCATATCAGACAATGCCAGGTATAAAACATTTCCACATTTTGGAAGGTTCTATTGGACAGAGCTGCTCTAGAACTTGGTTAAAAGCTTGCCTGCAAGCTTCTTCTCCCCCTGGTCCTCCTCAGGCAAGTGATCCTCCAATGAATTGAATATTTATTGTTTTCTGCAAAAACCCTGAGATTTGCCAACTGTGTCTTTGCTATTTCCTGGTATGGAGTACTCTTTGGGGATGTTGCTATCTTCCAAGGCCTAGAAAAAAGACATCTCTATTTCCTTGGAAACTGTTTCTGATATTCCCAGTGTGAGTTCTGCCTCCCCTGAAACCCTAGACCACATAGTGTACTTCATTCATGGCTCTACCTCATTGTGCTCCATAGTGTTGCTTCCACGTTATGCTGGTTTTTGAGGGCAGAGGAGGTATGCAGGTCCTCGTTTTATATTTCATGACCTCTGGTTTTCATTGTTTGTGGGGTTTATTTTTATTTAGGGCAGGAAGACATTAAAGAGGAAATAAAAGAATGACGAAAGAAAGATACATGTGACAAAGTCTGAAGGAAGAAGGAAAGAAATATGGCTATGGTAACAATACAGACATATGGTTATGTTAACAGTATAAAGGAAGAAGAATGGGGTTGCCTCACTGGATATGTTGGAGAAAGCAGTCTAATTAAAGTCTGATTCTGCCACTTAGCCTTTTGGATCTGAGTGAGTTAATTATTCTCCCTAAACTTCAGTTTTGTTTTTTTTTTTCATTTAGGGAATAAGTAATAGTAATAGTAACTACCACACAGGTTGTTGTAAATATTACTGGGGAGATAATATATATAAAAGTGCCTCTTGCAAAAAAGAGAGAGAGAAGTTTTGTACAAATGTGAGGGGTTATGGTTACAGAAAGCTTCCAAAATAGAAGGGTGTGGAAGAGGGAGAAACACATGTTCCGCTGGCCCCCTCAGCAACCCACTTCATTCTGACAAAGCCCAGCTGACTGATAAAGTTCCAGTAGGCTCTATGTGGGTTATCCACAGGGTTCCCTTTTTATCTCCCAGAAATATTTATATATCTATAAGTATCTATAATATTTTTTTATTCCACCCTCCTTGGGATACAGTTATGACTGTTGAATGTTTACTTTTCCGGCATTCCTTCTCACTTTGAAGAAATCCACAAAAGAAAGAGCAAAATGCTGACAAGTTTTCAAAGCCATGATTTACAGGAATGATTTCTGAAAAGCAAGTGGACAACATCCGAGTTCATCATCAAATAATATTTCTAAAGCACCCTCTAGTGCCTGGCCCCAGGCCAGATGATTCAATGCCTGGAGAGGCTGCAAAGTTTTTTAAAGGAAAATGGACTCTCTGTCGGCTTCTGAGAAACAAGTATCTGTCATTTAGGATTCCTTAAGACTATGTAAATAAGCACTACAGATGGATTGCTTTAGAAAAAAAAAAGTCAATACAATTAGAAACCCTAATACATTAAGTACAATTCTTTTTTTCTTAAGATTTATTTATTTATTTGATAGAGAAAAATCACAAGTAGGCAGAGAGGCAGGCAGAGAGAGAAGAAGGGAAACAGGTTCCCTGCTAAGCAGAGAGCCCGATGTGGGACTCCATCCCAGGACCCTGAGATCATGACCTGAGCAGAGGCTTTAACCCCCTGAGTACCCAGGCACCCCATTAAGTACAATTCTAAGCCAAGTTTGAAATAGATATTATGACTTGAAAGACAAAGTAAAAAATTACACTGAGGATTAGAAGAATTTGAAAACTAAGTAAATCTCAGGGCAGGAAAATCTGCTTGGTAGGAGAAGAAAAGTTGTGAGCCTTGAGGAGAGGTAAAAATTGGAAGAATAGGTAGATGTCATCTAGTAGGACTATGAGACCCATCTGCCATCCGATGATGCTGTCACTTATCCTAGCCCAGAGCCCTTAGCTGATTCATAAGCAGTGGGGTAGAATGAGTGCAGTGGGCAGAATCGGAAGACTTGCCGTCAAGGTGTGATGTGGAACACATCACATTAGATGTGTGAGCCTTAGTTTCTTCACATGTAAGACAGTGATAATTCTGTCAACTTCATGGAATTGTTTAGATTTTTGCGGATTAAATAAAATACAATGGACTAGGTCCATGAACATAGTGCTTGCCCCAAAATGTCGATATCTTTCTAGTTGTCTGATTTATTTTGGCAATCAGCAATTTTATAATATGCATTCAGTATGATTCTTGAACACATCTCCTCAGAGGAAATCCCACCCTAATCCTTCATTTTATCTTTCCCACATCCTTGAGAATGGGACCACAGTTCACAGTAGGATATTGAAGTAGTAGATTCAATTCCTGTATAGGCTAGTTGACTTTAAAGATAAATGCCCAATCATTGATCAGTTGCTTGGTTGATTCATTCATTCATTCATTAATCATTAATTAATTAATTAATTAATTGTTTGATTCCCAGTTCTTAAATCCAGAATGGCCACTTCAGTAACTGGAACCTTTTTTTTTTTTTTTTTAACAAGATGGACCAATGCTTTCACCACATTAGAAAGATCTTTGTAGGTAGAGGAATAAAGAATATTGAGTCATTTCAAGAAGTCACTTGGAAACTGACATCAGAATGTAGAAGAACTAGATTTGTTCAAGCAAATTATATTTCAAAGTTTTACTTGCAAGGTTATTTATTACTGTGTGGAATCTTACTCCTGTGGCTAGGGTCAAGGAAAATGGGGACACAGGTGTCTGCCTATTTGCACAGGCATTAGAGTGTTGTAAAATGAGCTTCAGCCTTTTAAGTTACTGTCTTTTCCTTTATAATAATAATCTCTTCCATTTTACAAGGTCTATATTATTTTTAGGTAAGAAAACACTGTAGAGTTCATGTTTTATTGTTCCTTGCAGTTATATAAATTATATTTGGCCAAAACAAATGTAATTCCTACTGTGTGAACCGGGAACCCAAAATGTTGATTTTCCTCAAGTTATAAACAATGTGAAGATATGTTATACTGGGTCACAATTTTCCAGAGCAGAGCAAAATATATAACTCAGTTTTAATAACAAAACTGCATATATCATTAAAGTTTCCTACTCCACACAGAATGTATTATATTACTCTGCCCAGCAAGAGATATCCTTTGTGTAGACCACAATTTCTAAAATACCATTTGATTGAATGGAAAACATTTTAGCCATTGGTTAGTTTAAAAGAAATATAATGGCTAAATGCTCATGGAAATTCTGCTTTGTCTTTGCTAGTGAAGAAATATTAAATTTTTCTCACTAAAATTTAGTGCCATGGATTTTGTAAACACCAAGGTCTGGGGGATAACTCTTAGGATGCTTTTCCCACTATTAGATGAGTCTTAACTTTTTTAGTGTCTTGGAAACAGATGTCTGCCCCTTTGTAACACCAATGAACTTTATTTACACATGCATCCTATCAACTTTGAGTTGCATTGTAATTATTTATTTATAAGCTTGCCTCTCAAAACTTGTAACTTAACAAGGCAGGTCTAGATTGCATTAGCTTTGTATTTGTGGCCCCTGGTCCAATGTCTATCATAGTGTTGGAGCTCTGAAAATGTTAAGTGAAGAAGAAATGCTGGGGGAAAAAAAAAGCCACACACAGCACCAGATCATTAATTTATGCACTCACTTGTCCTCAGAATAATTCTGAAATTGAGCAGATTTATAAATGTAACTACCTTTATGAGGAAATGAAGACATTTTTTTTCTTTTTTTTTTTAATGAAAAAAGCCATTGTGGGATTAGCTAACTTAGCCTCCTTATTTCACAAATGGGGATTTGAGGACCTGGAAAAAGAATTCTTTGCTCTTGCTAATGTCACAAAGGTGGAAGCAGAACTGATCCTAATTATGTTTATAGTGTTTAATTTGATACAAAGTAATATATATATTAATACTAACATTTTTGACAAGTTAAAATACATATAGGAGCCAATAAGCATATGAAAAGATACTCAACATGAAAATTTATTAGAGAAATGCAAATCAAGACCACAATGAGATACCATCTCACATCTACTCGAATAGCTAATACCAAAAGAAAAAAGAAAATGTTGGCAAAGATGTGGAGAAATTGGAGTCCTTTGTGCATCTCTGGTAGGACTGTAAAATCGTACCCCTGCTATGGGAAACAGTATGGTGGTTCTTCAAAAAATTAAAAGTGCCATGTGATCCAACCATCGCACTTCCTGGGTATAATCCCAAAGGGATATTTGTGTACCCATGTTCATGGAAACATTAGTCACAGTAGTCAATAGGTGGAAGCAACCCAAACATCCATTGACAAATGAATAGACAGATAAAATATGGTATATACATACAATGGACTATTTCTGAGCATTAAAAAGGAAAGAAATCCTGTCGCTTCTACAGAAGGGATGAAACTTGAGGACATCATGTAAGTGAAGTAAGTCAGTCACAAAAGACAACTACTGTATGATTCCACTTAAATGAGGTATTGAAATAGTCAAATTCATGAAACAGAAAGTAGGATATTGGTTACCAGTGGTTGGGGATAAAGGGAAATGAAGAGCATTTAATGGCATCGTTTCAGTTTTGCAAAATGGACAAATTCTGGTGATCTGTTGCAGAATAATGTGAATATACTTAATGCCAATGAACTGTATGCTTAAAATTGCTTAAGGTGGTGAATTTGGTGTTACAAGGGTTTTTTTTTTTTTTTGCCATGATTAAATAAAAAAATAAAGAAAGAAAGAACAGAATCTTTAAAATATACATGACAGCAGAAGAAGTGTTAAGGATAACACATTTAGTGGCTTTTATGGAATATTTATCTATTTGAAATCACCCTGTATAAATGACATTGTACCTTATTTCTATAACAAAAATAGGACAGAAGTATTTCTATGACAAATGTTTAAGAGGCTGAATAATATAAATAAACTACAATTTACTTAATAATGACCCCATATTCAAATTCTTTTCATGCCTATAAATAATGCTTTATGTTCTATTTTTGTACACTCTGTATCATCTATAATTTTGATTATTCTGTTAGGGTAGGATATAGTCTAAGAAGTAAAATTAGCAGAGTGAACATTTAATGTTGATTGTTGTAAATTTAAGATCATATCATTCAAAAATCTATTCACGGGATGTGAGTGCTTCCATTTTATCACATTGTCACCTGCATAGTCTCCTCCTCTTCATTACTGTTATTATTTCATTTGGAATGAAGGAAATGGGATTATTTATTGATTTGTATTTCTTTGCTTGTTAGTAAAACAGATATAATTAAACTACTTTTCAATCATTTGCATGTTTTCTTGTGTGAGTTGCTTTTTTACATTGTATGATAATATAAATTGAATAAAATCTTTATTTATATAGAAATGTAATTATATGTCTGCCATATTGAATTGCAAGTGTGTTTCCTAGTTCTACATTTACTTTAAATTCTGTGTCTTAAGTACATAATTCTTGAGCTGTATGGAAACCTACTCAACTCATTTTCATTTAAATTTTTATTAATTTGATTGTTTACTCTGTTTTCAATATTTAAGTAGATATTTTATGAACTTGTTTCATACAATTTCTAGTGCTATTCCTTGAAAAATCCTTCCAGTACTATTCCTTGAAAAACTAGGGTTTTGCATAGGACTGTGTAAAATCTACACCTGAAGTCTGGAGTAATTGTAGCAACATCAGTGGCAATCATGATGACAAACAAAATTCTAGTTGTGACTTTTTGGGTGCCTGTAGTCTGCCAGGTTTTGCATTTACCAATCAATCACATTTAATCCATACAACAAACTTATGAGGCATATACTACTATTATGGCCCTTTCACAGAGAATCCAATTAAAGCATAGCAAAGTTATGTAACTTTCCTATGATCATTCAGCTGTAAATTGATGGAACCATGCTTTGACTTCAGTCCACGTATCTTCAGAACTGCAGTGCTCTGAGTTGTGCGCAAAGGTCACTAAGCTGCCTAAAATCTTTACCGTATTGATTTGTCCTTAAGGATTTTGTTAAAATTGTCTATGTTTCTAACATATTTTTAATCTTTGCTCTAAATATCTTGAGTTTTGTAATTTTTTGAGGGTTTTTCATGGCTTTTAATTTTTCTCCTTATGTTTTCTTAATGATTATGTTCATTGTCTAAACACTATTGAACTTTCATTAATATTAAGAGGTGTTATTTAATTTTGTGGTTTTTTTAGTTGTGAAATTAGATCTTATGAAACTAATTGCAATCTTATTTCAACTTCTGTTCTATATCTTGTAGTAGTTGCCATGAGTTCTATAACCATTAGATTAATAAGGAAGCATGTATGCATGTTTTGTTCCTAATTATAACAGATAATATCTAGGTTTTCACTATTAGGTATAGTGATGGCTGTCAGGCTAAGCAAGTATTAGTAGTTATGTTTTATGGTATGAGGAAACTGAAGAATACAGTGGCTAGTTCTTTGACAAGGTCACATAACTAGTTTGTGGTAGATATGAGGGTCAAGTCCAGTATGCTCTGCCTCTAAAGCTAATGTTCTTAATCACTAAGTTAGACACGAGGTCATCAATAAAGAAAGGTTTGAGAAATCCTTCAGAATTAAAATATGTAACAGGGAGACAGAGAGGAGGCTATTATACATACATTTAGGAACTGGATGACTTGGAAAAAAATCCATTTAGGGGTACCAGGGTGGCTCAGTTGGTTAAGCTTATGCCTTCAACTTGGGTCATGATCCCAGGGTATTGGGATCGAGCCCTGAGTTGGGAATCCCTGCTTAGCAGGGAGTCTGCTTTTTCCTCTTTCTCTTCTCCTCCGTCTTCTGTGCTTTCTCTCTCAAATAAAAATAAAATCTTTAAAAAGGCAGTCCATTTAGTAAGAATCGATTGTTCTGTGTGGTGATCAGAATTTGAAAGTCAGGAAGTCTGAATGGCTATGAGAAATCAGAGAGAAGGGATGTTGTAGGCATGGAAACTCATCAGGGAAACTGGGCCAATTGATCCAGCAATCTGTGCCTGCTAATAGCCCAGGAAGAATGGCATTCTGTGAGATATTATTTGTGTTTGTGTGACTGAAGACCAGAAAATTTCAAATAAGAATATTCAAGGACTTTGTTTCAATGTTGTGCTGATTTTTCCTGCCATTACTCCCAACTCTCAGGAATATCTATCACAAGTAGGAGCATTATGCAAGTAGCCCTACTCATACACTCTTCCTTCAGAATGTCCTATCTCTCCCCAACAATATCAGGTTGAAGCTGTACTAAACAGAAACACTAGTATACATGATCAGGCAAACAGAGACTCTTAAACATGAGAAGGAAGACACAGCCAG
>RCUC01123118.1:0-12426 GCA_003697995.1 Taxidea taxus jeffersonii
CAACTGACTTTGTGAATAAGTACAACTTTCCCTGACACCTCAAGAAAGTTGTCATTGGCTACCACCAGTAAGAAAGCATGTGCCTTTTCCAGATAATTCTCTTTAGATTCACCTGTGCATTTTGAAATAGTTCCATGAACTTAACTGACTGACCTATGAATGTTAAGGAAATGAAGAGCACACATGGGCTCATGCACACACGCACATATATGTTCACAAATTCTCAGAAAAGTACTTGGTGTAGTCATTTCTTTCACTTAGGATACAAGAATACAGAATAATCTCTTTCCTTTCGGGGGACAGCTTAAAAATCTTGAGAGATCGCGTCTCTAGAAAGCCCCAAAACATAATTGAGTGTGCAAATGAAATTCATTACTAGGGTCACAGACAATAATCCAATTAATGTGTAGTTGCATGACGCCTTTAAAGTCGTCCTAAACCCAAAATCGCCTTCATCTTTGAAGTATCACAGCAAGGACCACGTCCCAGCCATACTCCAGTTCACACTTTGCACTGGGGAGTACAAAACAGCATCAAGATGGTAAAAGCAATTATTCCAGTTATCCAGATGTGGTTTTTCAATCATTCTAAGAATTTTTTTTTTTTAAGCAGTTCATATTCCGTGGCACCACTCACAGCTCTCATGCTGGCACGGTACTTCCATCTCTTCATTATTAATTCAGCTCATGGAGCTTAATTGGACAAGGCTAGAGCGAATTTGACAAACATCACAGCGGCAGAAAAAGCAATCACTCTTTCAAGATGAAAATTTGTTTGATGTCTTACTGTGTAACTCATTTACTCTCCTCGGGAGTCATGTGACCTGAATGTTAATCAGCCATTGATTGGTTTCTCTCCTTGGACAGTCACGTGACCCGAATATTAATGGGCTGGCACTCGGTAGCTATACTGTTAGGCAACCTTGTGATTGGCTGCCAGGTTAAGATACGGAGATAAGTGGGTGCTTGATGAGCACTTGACAGAACTTCACAGAAAATTAAGGCCCTAAAATAGCATGAGAAAGTCTTGTCAAATCAAGCATGATTATCATTGAATGCTTAAGGAATTCATCATCTGCATGAAATTGATACACTTCAGCACCAGCAGGCCCCGGAGTCAGCAGGGACTCATCAGATTTTTATTTATATGTGTTCACCAAATCACATTAATTCTGAGAGCTAAAACATGCTAAGGATGAAGGTTATTTTCTGTTCAATCTAATTTATCTATGACAATAATCATCACTAATAATGTGTCAAATTGGATTGCAGTCATTTTATGCATGCATGCTGATTTGGAAAATAGTGTTAAACCATCCCGTGGTAATTAACAACCGGTAAAGGTATGCCGGGGCCTGAAGTAATCAGCATATCTAGATGGAAAATTAAGTTTTATAGAATGGATTTATAGATACATATCCTTATTTAATTCGGAATATAAATTATTCCTGGTAAAAGCCGACATCATTTTTATAACACCATTAAAGCCAATAACCATTGAGGGACTCGCATCCTTAATTTGCTCCATCCTTCATTTTTTCTCTCATTTTCTGTGGTTAACTTTCTAATGGGTGTCACTTCCTTCTTGACGAGTCCTCATTTTAGTGGGGTTTGGTAGGGCTAAGAGATGAATGAATATGCACTGGTTTAAGTGTTAATCATGGATGAGGGACGTGCATCATACCTCTTAATACACAATGCTTTCTAATTACGGACGAGGGAGGTGGGCAGTGGGAAGTATACAAAGGGGGGGGGCAGACTTTGGCCTTTTGGTGTTTCTCTATTCTTTCTCTTCAGAAAGGACAATAGGAAATTTTGCAGATTAACTCATAAGGGATTAAGGTTTCTTGGGGGATCATTTAAGCCTAAATTGCTTTTATTGAAGTACTTTTTATGGAATAGAAGTTCCTTTTGGTTGTTTTTGTTTTGTTTTGAAATAAACTCCTGCTTTATAGGGCATTATTGGAGTAATGGAGGACTGCAGTAATGAGATCTTACAGAAATGTTTATCTTGTTTGGTGAGTGTGGCTGAAATGTTTCAGAGGAGAATTACACCTCGAAAAGAAGGGGGAACATAAATACGTATAAATGTTTTTTCTTTCCCACTACTCCCCCCCCCCCCATCTTAATCTCCGGAGTGACCAGGACGGCCCCTGTTCTCTGACCCTCTCTCAGGAAGTCTCTTTATTGATTAAATGAATCTGCTCCAAAGGCTGGCTCCCAGGCTCTTTGATCTAATCCGATCTGATTTTATCCTATCGCTTCAGCAGGACATCGGGGAATTAACAATAAGCAGCTTTACCACAAGTGTTTAATAACTCAACACAATCTCCTTATGGCTTGGAGCTGCTCATGTTCCCATCCAGTCCACAGCAAACAGTGTAACAGATTGGCCATCCCCCCCACCCCCGAACCTGAGGAATTTTCATGCACTGTGAAACTAATCGCTTCAAGTTCCTTCATAAATCACACAAAGCAGATTTTAGCATCTTAACAAATTGAAACACACACACACACACACACAGGCAGAGTGGGGTGGGGGGAGGGGTGGCAGAGAACTCGCCCTCCAGCTAAAGGGGGCTCTCAGGGAGATCCCAGAGGGGGTAAGGGGCCATGTAAAATCACTTCTCTCTTCTCATGCAATATGTTTCTCATCTCCTTACATTTTAACATGAATGAAATAATTTGGGCAGGCTCAAATCTCACAATGCGCCAAGCTCACAATGACCTTATTTTTTTTTCCCCACTGTGATGGACATGAGGTGGTTTCAACAACAGGCTTCTCATTGTTGTTCCTGTGACAAGCCCTTGAAGTATTCGAGGAGCAGACAATTAAGCAGGGATTGTGTATCCTGTGTGGCTTAGAAAGCAGAGAGGCTGAGGTGGTAGGGCCCTTGGACTTCAAACCTGCTTACGTGCATAAAGGGACCTCTACAATAAAACATTCTGGAAATGCCTTTTTTTACCTGGAGCTCCCCTCTCTACACAGCCCTAGGTCTAAATTGCAAAGGCAGATTTCACTTACTATCTTCCTCACCACCACCAAAAAAAAAAAAAAAAAGAAAAGAAAGAAATGTGCATGAGACCCCTCTTTTCTAAATATCAGGAGCACAATTAGTAAAGGTGATTCTCTCCTTTTCTGAGACAGAGGTGTGGATGCAGTGGCTCGCCCTTATGCCAGAACACACAGAGCAGGAAGCCTGGGACAAAAGGGGCAGGGATAGCTACTGGATTATTAGTGCCATGGGGAGAATATCGCTCCAGCATTAATCTCAAGTAAAACATATTTTAGTTGCTCTATTTAATACCTCCTGTACATCAGAATTACCTATAAAAACAAGTCTCATCACAGAGAGCCAGCCCCATCTCCCCACCCCTGTCCCTGCTCTCTCTAGCAGTTCTTGATTTCTCCCTACATCAGCTGAGTAACTAAATGCCCTCTAACTGAACATCTGGGGGGCAGAGAGAATTCTATGATTTAAGTTTAGGCCAGAGTACTATGAATACAGTGAGATCTTCTTCCATATCCCCAGGGCCCAGGGTACTTACAAATTCACTCAGATACAGCTGGGTGCTTCATTATTGCTTTCTTAAGTAAAAACATTTATTTTTATACCCTTATATCCTTCTCCACCCACATCCATTCATCAGGATTTATCCAGATTTTCCCACACTCTATGAGTCCAGCATTTCGAGACACCTCCTTCCCCCTCCTCACCACAAAAAAGCCTACTCTGATTTTGTGATCTACTCAATATGGAATGGCATGCTAACATGAATAGTGTTATTATTTCCTATTTGGAAATGCCTTTTGCCTTACTTTTTTTTTTTACCCCCCCAGATAAACTATGTCATAACAGAAGAATCCCTGTGAAGTTCTCCAAAGAACTCTATGCTGCTTCCAGACCCTGGAACTATAATTATGCCTTGCGAAATTAAAACAGAAAGAGCGTCCCCTGCCAACTGTGAGTGCCCCTGTTTATATCACAAAGAGATAGCAAAATGTACTCAGGAAGGTTCCAGCCAAAGTAATTGAGAGGGCTGCCTGAACTCAGCTCTGCTTTCTAAACATTGTCCCTGGGTCAGAACTGGGAGCCCGGGAAAGGAAAACAGGGGAGGAGAACCCCGAGCCAGAGGCCTGTTGACTTTTCCTGCCTGGGCATGATGTCATGGAGTTCAGTGACTCTGGGGGCTGGTGTTGACTGAAGTCTTGTGCACATTTAGGTCCAGGTGCTTCTACCCGGGAGCTTCAGACCTGTCACTCCACTGCGCGGTGGCCTTCAGATGTTCTGAACCCCTGCACTCACACACAAAAGTCCAGAGCATTAGGCCAGGGTGTAAACACATTCCCGACATCAAGTAGTACAAAGAGGATTCTTCTGCTTGCGGTTCAGTCACTTCGCAAGCTTGTCTTTCTTTGGAGCCTTCTTTGTAGGCTGTGCAACTGGAACATAACACAGAGAGACAGAGAAAGATGGGGAGACAGGCGGAGAGAGAGAGAGAGAATGAGAAAAGGGCACCGAGGAAAAAGCGGGGGGCAGAGCCAAACCAAAGCCACAAGTGGGAAAAAAATCCCTATAAAATAAAAGTGCATTATGTTTTTGTATATTTTCGAAATGTAGCCAAACTAAACCATTAAATGAGGATTTTGTTTCACAAAGTCTGCAAACTATTCAACCGCTAACCCACAATACCAAGAATGTGGTGCCAACCAAAATATGTCAAGATTAGTAGTACTCAATAAAATCTCGAAACCAAATGACATGCAAGCTGTATTTCATGATTAGAGCGCTTCCTTATGTCAAGGAACATACATATTAACTTGTTTAAACACAGCGATGGGCTGTCACTCTGTTTGTCAAAAGCAGAGGAAGGAGAATCTAGTGCTTACCGAGCCCATCCAGATGATGCTTCATGCTTTCTGTCTCCCTGGCAGACAGCGTGGACACCATCCAATTAATCTTTACATCATCTGAGAGAAGAGGAGCTGAGGGAGGGGCGGAGGGAGGAAGGGAAGGAGGGGGACAGGGAGACATCGCCTCCCACAACACCGAGCAGGGCAGGGAGAGCAGCGTTTATGATTGCCCCGCCCAAGGTCCTGACCCCAGTACAGAGTTGGGGTGGGAATCGAAACGCTTCCTTTTTTCTGCCCAGTCACCAAAACTGCAAAATGTGAGCACCCCGAATCTTTTTCTTTTTCACCTTAGGAACCGACGTTTGCATAATGCGTTCATGACCACAGAGGGCTTTACATTTTCTCACGAATCCTCGTCAGGTATGTCTCGTTCTCTCCCCTTTCCACAAGAGAGAAGGCCAAGTCTCAAGGAGATGGAGTGATGTGCGCCCCAGCAGCGACAAGCAGGCGCAGGGGCGACCAGGGCAGGCCACCCGGCTCCGGTCTCTGAACCAAACGGGACCCACGCAAAGTGAAGCCGCTCTCCCGACACGGCGCCTCTTTTCTGCACCCAAGTGCTGGCGTTGGAGCTGGATTCTAAAAATGGAGAGGGGTAATTATCTCATGCTCTGACTGTCAACAGCACGGCGAGGCTGTGTGCTTCTACCTGGCAGGAGCTGGAAAGGGAGGCTGTTCTCTCGTTTACAAAATACGGGAGTAAGGTACGTGATTACGCGAGGAACACCTGAGGGGCCTTCGGGGGTGAAAAGGAAAGAGCAGAGCCCGCTCCATCTGTCACTCAGGGGCTGTTTCTTCCCTTGTGCCGGCCTGGCGAGCCGGCCACGGATGCGGCCACGGCAGCAGGGGGGCGGCCCCGCAGGCCAGCTCTCCATCGTAGCTGCCATCCTCTTCCCCCACAGCTGTCCCCCCACACCCACACCCATACACATCCTTGTTCTCAGGAGCCCTCTTCATGCTGGGGGATCACTGCCTCCCTTCAACCGGCCATACAGGCCCTGGGGGTGCGATGGAACAGAACTGGAATTCAGACCAGGGTCTCCTCTGACCCGTTACAGTGTGATCCCTTCCAGTCCGTCCCGCACTCCTCAGCCTGAGGCGGCCCACGGAGCCTCACCGCAGTGGTGCTGTCCATTCCGCCCCCACCGACACCCTCCTTAGCCTTAGGAGAAGCCGGGCCCTTCAAGACCCAGGCATCACGATGTCATCCGCCGATACCCATCCACTTGCCGGCTGGTTCCAGCCAGACTTCACAGACGCCTTCTGTTAGGGGCCGAAATAGGCCCCTCGCCCAAATTCAGACGTGCAAACCTTAGCCCCCTGTACCTGAGACTGTGACGCTGTTTAGAGAGATGGCCTTGAAGAGGAAATTTAGGCGAAATGAGGTCACATGGATGGGAACTTATCCAAGGCGACTAAGGTCTTTATAAGAAGAGGAGTTTAGGATATAGAGAAAAGGCCAAGTGAGGACATAGTGAGAAGGGAGCGATCTGCGAGCCAGCCAACGAAGAAGCCTCGGCAGAAACCAAACCTGCTGATACCTTGATCTTGACTTGCAGCCTCCAGAGCTGTGAGATAGTTAGTTCCGAGCCACCCCCCTCTCTGGTATTTTGTTATCACACCTCTACTAATAAAACTTTTTTCTTTCTTTTTTTTTTTTTTTTAAGACTTTGTTTATTTATTTGACAGACAGAGATCACAAGTAGGCAGAGAGGCAGGCAGAGAGAGAGGGGGGAGGCAGGCTCCTCGCTGAGCAGAGAGCCCGATGTGGGGCTCGATCCCAGGACCCTGAGATCAAGACCTGGGCCGAAGGCAGAGGCTTAACACTCAGAGCCACCCAGGTGCCCCTAAAACTTCTTATTCCCGATCCCACCATGGTCTTTCACACACAGCCACAGTTTCATGCTGGCCCCTCTGCCTGGAACACCTGTCCCTTGACTGTCAGCCGAGTGGACACTCCGTTATCTCCAGTGTTCACATCAAATGCTGGGTCTCCTCCTCAGGAGGGCTTCCCAGCTAACCACAGACACCAGACATTCGTCTGTGATAACCTGGAGGCCGCATGTCACACACCTCATCTCCTCCACTTATCCGATGGCCCATCTCATCTCATCCAATGAGATGGCTCACACACAGTGAATTTTCTGGAAAAGGGAGCCTCTCTTCCTCATTTCCCCATCCTGCCACAATGCCCATCGCAGAGATGACATTCTCTTCATCCGTGATGAGGGGACAAAGCAGGGACTGGAAGGAAGGAAACGGCAACAGTATTAGCGAGAGCGAAACCTCACCGAGCGTTTGCTGTGTGCCAGACACTGGGCTAAGTGCTGCACTGGTCCCAACCAACTCTAGCCTCCCAGTAACTATATGATGTAACTACCCGTGATCCTCATTTTCCTGCTGAGGACCAGGGCATTCCAAGATAAGTAACTTGCCCTAGGTCATGCAGAGCCAGCGATCTAAAATCAGGTATCTGGGTTCAGAATCTACCCTTTTAAGAAAATGTCATTCTGAGGAGAAAGGAAAGGAGGAAAGGAAAAGTGGGAAGGGAGCAAAAGAAGACACTTAACAGGGCAAGATCCTTAAATTCCTGGAAACTCAGTTTGCTCATCTGCATCTCTCAGAAGAGACTCAAGAGACAGAGTATAGAACTACAGAACACAGAGCCTCTATTTTTGGGAGGTCCGGCCCCTTGAAGACAGGATCTCAGGGGGAGACATCTTGCAGAGTGGATAATCCCAAGAAGAGACATTTCAAGGAAGAGAAGAATTGCAAGATGAGAGCTGGAAAGCAATGCTGGTTCTCCCACCAGTCCAGGGGCTCCGGGCAGCGCCCTGGGGACACCCCGTCCCTCCCCCTCCTGGATTAGTGCATTCCCACTGTCCCACGTGGAGGGTCTCTGAGGACATCTTAGTGGGGTGTTGCCCCTGGTTCCACAACCACACATACCACCCTTGAGAGTCCTACAACTCAAGGTTATATTAAAATGTCAGTTTACAAAAAAAAAAAAAAAAGTCAGTTTACTAAACCAGTTTACTGGACCTAATGCGTAAAGCTGGGTGGAAGGGTCTCCTGCTTTGTTTCCAAACTAGACTTTTCTGGGTTCTGCTTATTTGAAATACGGTCTTCAATGGAGCATCTTAGTATCTCCTTTATCTTTGATTCATAAATGCATTGTGCATCAAACAATGACTTAATGAGGCCTGAGAAAAAGACACGTCCTGTCTTTCTACACCTGCAGACTGTTCTTCTTTGAAGGTTTTCAGATGACCTACTTACCTAGGCTGGGAGCCCAACAGTTAAAGTGCTCAGAGGAAATCAACTGTAAATAGAAAGGCTATGTTTAACATAATCCCCTCCAGAAGACTCTTTCTCCTGCGGTCACTGTAATCAACCCCGTAGTATCAGGTGAAGGTTCTTCATTATCTCCCTGTGGCATTATGTCTCACCACATAGCTGATAATAAACTGATGGATTATCAAACAAGATTACAGCTTTAGCAAATAAAATCATGTTTTCTGTGAGGACAGAAAACGCTCACTATCCCTATCTGCCTGGCTAAATATTTACATATCACAGGCTTTCTGGAGTCCCTGTTCTTGCAAATCTGATTTTTAAAAAACAACACAGAGGTTAAGTTAACAAAAAGGGAACACACTGTGCTTTTGACACTAAGCTAAACGCACCTCTGGGAGAAAACAGGGACTGCCTAAAAGGTAGAACTAAGTAAATCCAAGGCCTCAGGTGCTGGTGAGATCAATGGGTACGTGTGACAAAAGACAAAGCTGAATGTGTTTGAGGGATTCAAATGCCTCCTTTAAAAGGAATGTAAATGAAAGAGAACAGAAATCCAAAGCATGCATATAGCCCTGTGTGTGTGTGTGTGTGTGTGTGTGTGTGTGTGTGCGCGCGCGTGCGCGCACGCGAGTGTAAGAAGGGGAGCAATGGGCTTATATAAAGTCTCATGCTGGTCTGTCCTTTATACCTTTCAAAGCCCTTTCTCCTTCATTATCTGTATCCCCTCCACACCGCCCCCCCTTCCTCAAGTCCCCCAGTCTCTCTGTTTTGCAGCTGACATAAAGTGAAGCCTAGGAGAAGTGAAGTGACTTGCAAAAGATCCCAGAAGGCAGGCTTCAAACAGATTTTTGGATTCCTAGTGCAACCTGCTTTCTGTTGTTCTTTTCTGCTCCAACACAGGGAAACTCTCCTAAGGGAAAGGAAGGGCAGGACGTTTATTTTGTTTGTTTGTTTTAAGCTTCTTGTATTCATATTGACAAATCTGATGTTGAATTACGATTTGGTTTAAGACTCATGGACAGAAATGGATATAACTTAAAATAGGAGACAGACATTTAAAAATGCCTGTCTTTTGAGAGACAGACAGAAGAAAAAGAGAGAGCGAGAAGAAAGAAATTGGTTTGGGAATCGTACTATACTGGACAGTCTAAATTTGTTACCGTCACAGGGCAGAGTGCAAAGCACTGGTAACAACCACCATGGCTAGTCAGTCGTACAGCAAGTTATTTCAGACGACCTGACTTCCTTCCATGAATGACAGATCTTGCAAACACGGAAGGGCAAAGAGGCGTGAGTGTCCACGTGTGAAATTCACAGAAGCTCTTGGTTCTAGTGACTTTTTCATCTGCTCCACACAAAACAGCACTGGGCTGACCTTTGCTGCAAAGGAATTTCTGTTCAGTGGACCCAATGAACGAACAGTCCTGAGTGCAAAAATCACAAGCGTAACACTTAATAAAAATATAAGGCTGCATTTCCCTTTTGTAATGGTATGTTATCTACAAAACAGGTCAAATATAAACTAGTGAAACCATGACTTTCTCTTTTAGTAATTAGAAGTTTGAAAAGGAGATAGTTTTTTTCAATATAAGAAATATAATATCAATCAACACATTTCAAATTATTTACTACTTTATATAAATATCAGCAATAAATGTGCATCTATCATCTCCCACATCTTTTCCCCCATCTCCAGAAAAATTGTCTCTTTACAGTTTGTATGTGTCCTTCCAGTTTTTTTT
This sequence comes from Taxidea taxus jeffersonii, assembly GCA_003697995.1. Taxonomy (NCBI): domain Eukaryota; kingdom Metazoa; phylum Chordata; class Mammalia; order Carnivora; family Mustelidae; genus Taxidea; species Taxidea taxus. Next base: position 9,951 of record RCUC01123118.1, read on the forward strand.
TCTATTTTATATATTTTTTTCCTACTAGATCTATTTTATACACACACACACACACACACACACACACACACACACACACAGATATGTACCTCTACGTATATTTGGTTTGGCCTTTAATATATATAGATGAGATTATACTTTATATATGGTTTTGTCACTTTTTTAGAAAAGAAATATTATGTGTCAAAGATCTTCTCAGGTTAGTAGTGCCTCATTTTCTTTTTACCTGCCCCATAACTTTCAAGAGTATGGATGTTCCATAAATTACTATGGATTCTCCTACTTAGATCATTTCCAATCTAGGGCTATTATAATTGATAATGCCATAAATATTCACGTGTATATATTTTGTGTACATGGTAGGAACCCTGAGTTAAAAGAAATGTTGGGTTTTAGGGCACCTGTGTGGCTCAGTCAGTGAAGTGTCTGCCTCCGGTTCCTGTCATGATCTCAGGGTCATGAGATCGAGCCCTCCAACTCTCCACTGGGAGTGGATTCTACTTAAATTTCTCTCTCTCTCTCTCTCTCCCTCTCTCTCTCCCACCCCATCCCCATGGCACATGCTTGGATACTCTCTCTCTCTCTGTTTCTCTCTCTCTCTCCCACCCCATCCCCATGGCACATGCTTGGATACTCTCTCTCTCTCAAAAACAAAACAAAATGAAACAAATGCTGGGTTTTAATTTTAATAGGTACTGCCAAAATAACTATCAATTTACACTAGCTGTTAGTACCTACTTTCTTAGCCCCTCACAGCACTGGCTATTATCAAATTTCTAAATCTGTACCAATACGAAGGGCAAAAACTACTTTGTATTCTTTTTCTGTGCCTCTTCTATGGTTTTTAAAGAGCATTTTTAACAAGTTTTAAGAACTCTATTATTGATCATAGTCTTTTGAATTACATAAGCTACAAATACACTATATGACATAAACTTTTGTTCACAGATTTTTGTATTGCCTTAAACCCTATAGAAATTCTAATTTTATGTTATAAAAATCTGCTAATCTTTTTTCCCTTAATGGCCCTGAGTTTTGTGCTTTACCCCAGAAAAGACTTTTCCACTAAGTTTTTACATGTAGCTCCTTGATGTGTTGAAATTCATTTTTCTGAGATAGTGCTCTCACTTTATTTTCTTTCCAAATGAAAAACAAATGTTCCCAGCTCCATTTATGAAATCATCTACACTTTGCTATGTAATCTGAAATGTGAACTTTTCCATATAATAAATACCCACAACTGCTTAGGATTCTCTAATGCCTATAGCAATTATCCATCTATCTTCTCTCCAATCATTCAACACCACTTCAACTGCAATGGCTGCACGTCATGTTCTGGTATCTCGTAGAATAAGTCCTTCTTCATTGTTCTTTTTTCAAAATCTTTATAGCTGATATTGTACATTCTCTCTCTCTTTTAAGGCTTTTACTATACATCAAAGAGAAAAATAAGAATTTTAAAATATATGTGCGATATAAAGAACAATAAAATGAATATGGGGTACCTGGGTGGTTCAGTTGTTGAGTGTCTGCCTTCGGCTCAGGTCACAATCTCAGGGTTCTGGGATTGAGTTCTGCATCATGCTCCCTGCTCAGCGGGGAGCCTGCTTCTGCCTCTTCCTCTGCCTGCCACTCCCCCTGCTTATGCTGGTGCTCGTGCTGTCTCTTTCTCTCTCAAATAAATAAATAAATAAAATCTTAAAAAACAAGAACAAAAAATCCCACAATAAAATGAATACATACAGGGGCGCCTGGGTGGCTCAGTGGGTTAAAGCCTCTGCCTTTGGCTCGGGTCATAATCCCGGGGTCCTGGGATCGAGCCCCACATCGGGCTCTCAGCTCTGCAGAGAGCCTGCTTCCTCCTCTCTCTCTGCCTGCCTCCCTGCCTACTTGTGATCTCTCTCTCTGTCGAGTAAATAAATAAAATCTTAAAAAAAAAAAAATGAATACATACATAAACCCCATCCTACATTTTGCCCTCCAGAAAAATTTTAAAATCAGTGTATCTAATTCCATAAAGAAATTGGGACTGCATTAAACTTACAGGTTAACCAGAGAGAAATGAACTGACACCTTTTAAACAGTAAGTATTTCTAAACTGAAACATGGTATTTTCTCTTAATTTTTAGGGTGTTTCTATAACTCTCAGTTACATCTTATATTTTTCTTCATATAGGCATGCATATGTCCTAATAGTTTTTGTTCCTTGTTTGCACAAGGCATTTTTATGATACTTTCTGATTACTTACTGGTTAGGGAAGGGTTTTGACAAGTTCTTTTTTTTTTTTTTTTTAAGATTTTGTTTATTTATTTGACAGACAGAGATCACAAGTAGGCAGAGAGGCAGGCAGAGAGAGAGAGGAAGGGAAGCAGGCTCCCTGCTGAGCAGAGAGCCTGATGCGGGGCTCAATCCCAGGACCCTGGGATCATGACCTGAGCCTAAGGCAGAGGCTTTAACTCACTGAGCCACCCAGGC
>ML100063.1:2791-16586 GCA_003697995.1 Taxidea taxus jeffersonii
GGGGGGGGAGAGGGGTTGGGAGAGGATGGTGGGATTACATTATATGTTTAAATAAAAAAAGCTTAAATTAAAAAAAAAGTTAAAAAAAAACTTCTATGATAGTATCAATATCTTTATTATTTAGTTGTTTTTTTAAAAAAAGATTTTATTTATTTATTTGACAGACAGAGATCACAAATAGGCAGAGAGGCAGGCAGAGAGAGAGAAAGGGGGAAGCAGGCTCCCTGCTGAGCAGAAAGCCCGACTCGGGGCTCCATCCCAAGACCCTGGGATCATGACCTGAGCCAAAGGCAGAGGCTTTAACCCACTGAGCCACCCAGGTGCCCCAATATCTTTTTTTTTTAATTTTTAAAATTATTTAATTATTTTTAATTAAACATATAATGTAACCCCACCACCCTCTCTCCCAATATCTTTATTATTTAGTTTTACACTAAATTAGAAACTGAGCCGATTCTAACAAATCTTGGATTTCAGTACAGTCATTAGAAAAATGTTGTTTTCTCTTTTTTTTTCCTACTTTTTTCTTTCATTTTTTTTTTTTCTCCTCAGGAAAGTCTGTCTATTTTTATTAGTACCATTGGGATTACTAAATATGCCCCCTATTCCCTGGATCATGGACATACTTTTCTGCTGTCACTACTAAATGCTGAACTATCAAACCATCCATACATCCTAATTTACCTTCTTTTATTTCAAACCATTTGTACTGTTCCAAAAACAAACACTTGTTTTTCATTCCAATAATCTGGAAGCACAATGTTATTTATTTCTTCTTTTGATGAACATGATGGTGTTTCTTCAATGACTGGTCACTCAATAATTTTGAAATTTTCCACTGGCTTAGGTATCCCACAGTTTTCACTCCTATCATTTTCTGTGTCTATTTTAAACTTCTTCATTAAAAAATAAATATATATTCTTCAGATTTAAAAAAATAAGTCACTGTTACCCTGGCATTTTAGGGATCAGAATCTGAAAAATAATTTTGCTATGTTAGTAAAATTCAGAATACAACTTGGGAGCTAATACAAAATTTTTGTTAACGATTTTAATATGCCTTTGGGAAAAGCACAACTTTCACTTTTTAAGGGAAAAAAAAAACTTTACTACATTGTAATTAGTTAAACCAGTAGTTTTTTACCTTGCTTATTAATGGATACCTGGTTAAAAATAAGTCATAGATGATTTGCTTGGCTTTTGGTTTTAGTGTTTTAATGCAAATTTCTTTTTTTTTTTTTAAGATTTTTATTTATTTATTTGACAGACAGAGATCACAAGTAGGCAGAGAGAGAGAGGAAGGGAAACAGGCTCCCTGCTGAGCAGAGAGCCTGACACGGGGCTCGATCCCAGGACCCTGGGATCATGACCTGAGCCGAAGGCAGAGGCTTTAACCCACTGAGCCACCCAGGCGCCCCTTAAGGCAAATTTCTAAGAATATGCTAATATTTAGTTTCATCTTAAAGATTTAGAATCTTTATTTTATTTTCATTATTTTATTATTTTGAAATAGGTATATAGAAAGAGATATATAAAAATAATAGGTTTATAATAGGAATAATAGGTATGCAGCAGTGTTTTAATATGTTACATATACCTGTTATATACATTAGCATACATATACACATAAATACATATACATATATATATAAAGTCAACATTTTGAGTACAGTTCAAAATTTCTATGTCTCTTCTATATTAACTACATTTTCTTTCTTTTTTTTTTTTTTCAACTACATTTTCTTTCCCTAAGAGTCTCTATGCTCAGTGTGGGGCTCAAACTCAAGTCCTTAAGATCCAGTCACATACTCTACCAGCTGAGCCAGCCAGGCACCCCTCAACTACTACATTTTTAAAATTTTAACCTTTGACCCTCCTTTACCCATTTATCTTACTTCCCACTTCTAGCAATCACCAATTTCTTTTCTGTATCCATGAGCTTATTTTGTTGTTATTTTTAAGATTCTGTATAAGAAATCATACTGTAGGGCGCCTGGGTGGCTCAGTTGGTTAAGTTAACTGCCTTCAGCTCAGACCATGATCCTGGAGTCCCAGGATCGAGTCTCACATCTGGCTCCCAGGTCCTTGGATAGTCTGCTTCTCCCTCCAACCTTCTCCCCATTCATGCTCTCTCTCACTGTCTCTCTCTCAAATAAATAAATAAAATCTTAAAAAAAAAATCATACTGTTCCCTTAGCCTAATTACCTCAAGATCTGCCCATGTTGTCTCAAATGGCAAGATTTTATTTTTTTATGGCTGAATAATAATATCCTAGTATATAAAATATACCATATTTCATATATTCATGATTTTTTTATCCATTAATCCATTGGTGGACACTTAGGTTGTTCCACATCTTAGCTATTGCAAATAATGGTGCAGTGAATTTTTTCTGAGTTAATGTTCTTGTCTTCTTTGGTTACATATGCAGAAGTGGAATTACTGGATCATATTGGTAGTTCTATTTTTAATATTTTGAAGAACATCAGACTATTTGCCACAGTAGCCACACCGATTTACCTCCCATCAATAGTGCACAAATAGTTCCCTTTTCTCAACATCTTTGCCAACTCTTGTTATTTCTTGTATTTTTATAACACCCATTCTAACAGGTGTGAAATGACATCTCATTGGGTTTTGATTTGCATTTCCTATGATTAATGACATTAAGTATCTTTTGAAGCATGTCCTTTTGGGAAAATGTTTATTCAGATCTTCTGCCTATTCTTTATACATTGTTTAAAAAGATTTTATTTATTTGAGATATGGGGTCAGGGGCAGAGGGAGAGGAAGACACAGAATCTCAAATGGACCCCTCACTGAGCAGATCTGATGTGGGGCTCATTCCCAGGACCCTAACATCATGACCTGAGCCCAAATCAAGAGTTGGACATTTAACTGACTGAGCCACTCAGGCGCCCCATACTACCTATTTTTTTTTAAAGATTTTATTTATTTATTTGACAGAGATGACAAGCAGGTAGAGAAGCAGGCAGAGAGAGAGGAGGAAGCAGGCTCCCTACTGAGCAGAGAGCCCGATGTGGGGCTCGATCCCAGGACCCTGGGATCATGACCCAAGCTGAAGGCAGAGGCTTTAACCCACTGAGCCACCCAGGTGCCCTCATACTACCTATTTTTAAATTGGATTGTTTGCTGGTTTGCTATTTTGTTCTATGAGTTCTTTATATATTTTGGGTATTACCTCTTATCGCATACTTAATTTGCAAATATTTTCTCCCATTCGGTAGGCTGACTTTCCATTTCGTTGATGGTTTCCTATGCTTTGCAGAAGATTTTAGTATGATGTAGTCCCATTTATTTATTTTTGCTTTTGTTGCTTTGCTTTTGGTATTATATTTAAAAAAATATTACCAAGGGGAACCTGGGTGGCTCAGTCGGTTAAGCATATGTCTTCAGCTCAGGTCATGATCCCAGGGTCCTGGCACTGAGCCCCACTTTGGGCTCCCTGATCACTGGGGAGTCTGCTTCTCCCAATTCCTCTGCTCCCACCCCTCCCCTTCACCTCGTGCTCTTTCACAAGCATTCTCTCTCTCACATAAATAAATAAAATCTTTTAAAAAAATATTGCCAAGATCTATGTCAGGGAGCTTACCGCCTATGTTTTTTCCTATGAGTTTTATGGTTTCAGGTCTTACATTCAAGTCTTTAATCCATTTTGAGTTAATTTTGGTGTATGGTGTAAAATAGTGGTAGAGTTTCATTCATTCTTTCACATGTTGCTGTCCAGTTTTCTTTATTTTTTTTTTTATTTGTCAGAGAGAGAGAGAGAGAGAGAGAGCGCACAGGCAGACAGAGTGGTAGGCAGAGGCAGAGGGAGAAGCAGGCTCCTTGCTCGGCAGGGAGCCCAATGTGGGACTCGACCCCAGGACGCTGGGATCATGACCTGAGCCGAAGGCAGCCGCTTAACCAACTGAGCCACCCAGGCGTCCCGTTGTCCAGTTTTCTAACACCATTTATTGAAGAGACCACCCTTTGCTCATTATGTATTTTTGAATCCTTTGTTGTAAATTTATTGGCTTGGGTTTATTCCCGGGCTATTCTGTTCTATTGGTCTATGGTTCTGTTTTTATACCAATACCATATTATTTTAAATATAATATAGTAAATGTTATATGGTTTAAAATCAGGGCACATCCTTTCAGCTTTGTTCTTTCTCAAGATTGCTTTGGCTATTTGGGGGTTTTCGTGGTTCCATACAAATTTTAGGATTATTTGTTCTATTTCTTTGAGAAATGCCATTTAAACTTTGATAGGGATTGCACTGAAGCCATAGATTGCTGTGGGTAGTAAGAACGTTTTAATAATATTGACTTTTCCAATCCATAAGCCCAAAATATCTATTTGTGTCCTTTTCAATTTCTTTCATTATTGTCTTATAGCTTTCAGTATACAGATCTCTCACCTCTTTGGTTTAATTTATTCATAGGTATTTTATTCCTTTTGATGCAACTGTAAATGAGATTCTTTCATTTCTCTGTAAGTTTGGTATTAGTGTTGAGAACAGATTTTTGTGTATTGATTTTGTATTCTACAACTTTATTGAGTTCATATATTAGTTCTCATAGTTTTTTTTTTTTTTTGATTGAGTCCCTGGCAGGATTTTTAAACTAAACTTTGCTTTCTGGGCCTAGATCTATATTTTGTGTGACCTATTTCTTTTTTTTTTTTTTTAAAGATTTATTTATTTATTTATTTGACAGACAGAGATCACAAGTAGGCAGAGAGGCAGGCAGAGAGAGAGAGGAGGAAGCAGGCCCCGTGCAGCGCAAAGAGCCCGATGCGATGCGGGGCTCGATCCCAGGACCCTGGGATCATGACCTGAGCTGAAGGCAGAGGCTTTAACCCACTGAGCCACCCAGGCACCCCTGACCTGCTATTTCTTGAAAATCCATCAGTTTTGATTCACTTTTTTTCCAACAATACTTCACAAAATCAGACTATGAACAAATGCTTAATTACAATTTGATTCAGCAAAAAAGATGCTCACAACACTGTCAAAGTGTAGTTCAAACAAACAAAAGTGTAGTTCAGACATGAATGTTGGTTGATATTTTCACCTAAGTTAACCAGTAAGACAGAAGTAAGATAGCAAAGAGGTATGTTGGAACTTCATTCATTTATCAATGACATTAGCAACTTCTTTGCTGAATTGGACAATAGTTTTTGAATGCTGAAAGAATACTTTCTCAATTTTTTGTGCTGTTCACAATGTCAAGGCCAGGAATATGATACACTGTTAAGTTTAATTCTGCATTATCAACATTTTCTCTACCAGTCTGACTGTTTTGTAAATAAAGCTTTACTGAAACATGGCCACACTCATTTTTAATATAAGAGTTGAGTAGTTGTGACAAAGACCATATGTACTAGAAAGCCTAAAACATCTACTATTTGTTTACAGAAAAAGTTGCAGATACTTGGGCCTGGAAAATCAACAAAACAATAAACTAAGCCATTATTTGTAGCATTTGCCAACTTCCATGATGTAAATGTTCCTATTGCAGCCAATTTCAAAGTACAAATATGAACTCTCTAACCAGAGTTGGGAAGAGATGTATATATTCCCACCGTACAGATAAAATACACACCCTCAGAGGCGGAGTTCTAAGTAAAACTAAGTTTAAAAAAATAGTGATGAGTTTTGAGTATTTATTATCTGATTTTAACATATTTAATTGCAAATTTATATAATTTATTTTATTTTATTTTAAAGATTTTATTTATTTATTTGACACAGACAGAGAGATCACAAGTAGTCAGAGAGGCAGGCAGAGATAGAGGGGGAAGCAGGCTCCCCGCTGAGCAGAAAACCCGATGTGGGGCTCCATCCCAGGACCCTGAGATCATGACCCGAGCCGAAGGCAGAGGCTTAACCCACTGAGCCACCCAGGTGCCCCTATAATTTGATTTTTTAACAGTGGTTATGTTTAACAACTGGCTCATAAAATCCCCCCAAATTTAACAATCAGCCTTGAAAACTGGTAAAAGTCAGCTGAGAGGTACCACTAGTTCTATGTTCAAAAGGTCACTAAGGGAGAATTTTGGAGTAATTTGTCTCATTGGTTAAGTGTCTATGACAAGATTCAAAGATAGGTCTAAATGATCCAGGTTAGGCTTCTTAGCCTTCTTGGTGGAGAATAAGGGCCCTTACTGGCTTGAGTTTTTACAAATTGAGTATGTGTTTGTGACATCTATTGTGGGAACTAAGCCTGCGGGGGAATGCATTTTCTGGAGTACCATCCTATAGTGATACTCTTTTACATTTCCATGCTTCCTGCCAGTTTTGCTAGTCTTGATGCTTCGTACCTATCCAGAAATCAGTCTAGGCTGCATACTTGAAGGAAGAAGGGAGTGGACTGGTCTATCCATCTGTTGATGGAAATTTCTCTTATTAAATATTTTCCTTAACTGCTTCAGGAAGTGTAAGTATAGGCACTTAGTACCACAAGCCCCTTGGAGTACCCGTCAAGCTATATGAATTCCAAAAACCTTCAGAAAACTTGTGATCTGAAACCTTACCTTATGTGCGGGGCAGGAAAAGGAAGGACGCTATCAGAGGGTACTCACGCTGCTCACGGAACTGGGGCAAGAACTTGGGGACGGGAATGCCAACTGGTAGGCCTCCTGACGTACTCAATTTTTCACACAGCTCCAATTCTAAGTGTATAATAATAACGGTTAGAGCTGTTGGAGAACTAGATCTGCCCTGTCCAACCACTTAATTTTTACAAGAAAACACAGCCCTAGTGAGGTAAAGCGACTTGATGAACGTCAGGAGGTACAGTCAGGACTCATTTTGTAGCTCTTTCCACTACACCACACGGCTTCCTCCAAATAACCCTCTCTGCACAAACTTACCCCGAAAGCACCAGGAACCTGGTTGGGACTGACCTACAGTCGAACCTAGGTCAAACCACCCAGTTGTTCCTGAGTCAAACTGCAGGAACTCTGAGTCAGAGTTAAGGCCGAAGCACAGAAGCACGAAGCTCCGGGTTAAGCTTTAGAGGCAACCCTTGGAAAAGCAGCCACGCCTCTCACGACGCCATACGCTGAGCGCAGCGGAGAATCCCGAGCAGCCGGGAACGCAGGGTACGCAGCCGGTGGCGCGCACGCCCGCCCAGAGGCCGCGCAGGAGGCGGGCGGGCGTGCGCGCCTCCGCAGGGGGGCGGGGCGGGGCGGGGCTCTGAACCGGACCGGGGCGGGGCCGCAGGAGCTGTAGGTGTTGCAGCTGGGTCGCGACAGGTGCGCGAGGCAGAGCGCCTGGGACCCGTGGCAGGGCTGGTAGCAGCACGGAGGAAAGACCGATTTTAGCCAGGTAAGCGCCTTCTCACTCCACATCCTCCACAACCGGGGAGTGCGTGAGACCCCGGCTTCCCTCCACAGTCCCTTTCTCCAGCGACTTCTGGGGTAAGGGGAGCACAAGGAGCGTGAACCACCCCCCTTACCCCGGAGAGAAAGAGTGGAGGAACCACTGATCCTCTGCTCCTTCCTCACTTCTGGGTACTGCGCTGGGCTTGGGAGTAATTATGTAGGGCCGAACCTTTGCTGCTTGAGAGCGGGAGCCGATGGGACCACCTCTTCCATCGGAAACATTCCTTTCTAACTATATACATTTTTGGTGTAGTGGAGGAAGGCGACATAAAATTCAAAACGGCCTCCTAGGGAAGTATTCTGATATTCAACTGCTCTTTCCCCATCTTCATTTAAAGCCATTCCCTCCCTCTTCAATTTCCCCTCCTTCCATTCTGCCAACTGAACTCTAAGACACTTACAGCCCTTTGAGGCATGTTGAGAATATAGCTGTCCTTGCAGCTGGGTGTGTCATCCTCGAATCGTTATCGTGTATATATCACTGGCACCTGTCACCAACATACGTAGGTGTTAATATAAGGTAACTGTACACCCGTGGCTACACCTATTAAGGTTGAAGTTGTAGGTGCTAGGAGCCAACCATCTGGCGTCCTTCCTTGCCTTCTTAGTGGTGCTTACAACAACGAGTTTAGTTGATCCTGGTAAGAGATATTTGAACTACTATTGTCTTTCACCTAATTCCAGCTTTCAAAAGTCTGCCTAATCCAGATGGTTCTACTGACTTGGCTTGTCGAGTTAGTCCAAAGTACTTAGAGAGTTATCAGCCTTAAGACAATACCCCTTTAGGGGAGAGGTCTTTTGCATTAAATATTCTTTCTTTTGCTGTTGATTTAAGTGATTAAACAGAATACTTTTTATACACATGGTTACTAATACTATTCACAAATGATAAATATTTTAGGAACCATAAAATAACACTTTCTTCTGAGGTCTGATGGAGACACAAAACAAGATGACCCTCAACAAGCATTTTCTAAGTTTCTGTGGAGTTATATAGCCTGGATGAAGGATGATTCTGTCTTAGGTAGACCTTCAAAAAGTTATTGAATTAGCAGGAGAGAAGGTTAAAAAAAAGTTTTGCATGCACATATATTTTCTGGTTTTGAATTGACAGAACAGTACATAACATGGTATTAGGTAATTACTTTAGGAACAAAAAATTTCATTTTTTGGACAAAACATTTATTGAGTGCCTCTTGTTTTGTCAGTCCTGTTATGGATTCAAAGTTCTGAACATCCCTATTCTAAAAAAGCTTATTTAAAATCAAATGGGATAGGCAGAATCAGCAGCTACAACTTAGAAGTTTGGTGAGATCAGTGCTGTACTAGACATCAGCCTAGAGTGCTATAGAAGCACAGAAAATACAGTTTTAAAAAATGTCCCTCTTTGGGGTGCCTGGTTGGCTCAGTTGGTTGAGCCCCCAACTCTTGATCTCTGCCGTGGTCTTGCACTCGGGGTTGGGTTTGGGCCGCACACTGGGCTCCATACTGGGCATGGAGCCTACTAAAAAAAAAAAAAAAAAAAGAGGAGCTTTTCTCCTATTTTTCCTTAATAATAAAACAAAATAAACAACAACAAAAAACTTCGAGTAATAGTGAATTATTTTCTTCATATATTTGTATTGCTCATATTTCTTCTGGGGTGTTTTGCCAATGGTATGGCCTTTTGAAGGTGGGATGAGGACCTGTCCCTAATTCTGTGTCAGTTCAGTAAATAGTTGGTGGAGCTGTTTTTCACTGTTCTGTATTGGGCCTCAAAGTTGTTATCATGTAGTCCCTGAACTGTAGAGCTTCTGAGAATAGAATAGTGTATTGGCAACATTAGGAAAACAGTGCCATTTTATAAAATTGCTTCATTGTGCAACTTTGTTTAACTTGGTACATTCAAGTTTTGTTCCAGATTCTGGTTAAAGGTGGACTAACTTTCAATCTTCTAATAATTCTTTTTTTTTTTTTAAAGATTTTATTTATTTCTCTGACAGAGAGAGATCACAAGTATGCAGAGAGGCAGGCAGAGAGAGAGAGAGAGAGGGAAGCAGGCTTCCTGCTGAGCAGAGAGCCCGATGCGGGACTCGATCCCAGGACCCCGAGATCATGACCTGAGCCGAAGGCAGCGGCTTAACCCACTGAGCCACCCAGGCGCCCCTCAATCTTCTAATAATTCTAAGAAGAGAAAGCTTTAGAAGTGAAAACAGTTCTTTAACAGCCCATCTTGATGGCAGAGGATACTTTTTCTTGCTAAGGTGCCTTCAAAATGTCTCTTTCTTTTTTTTGAAGGGGGAACAGGATGGGTAAATGAGTGAAGGGGGAAGGGGTCAGAAGTGTTTGAAGATTCTTTGCAGTTTTGATGATCTGAAGTCTATGGTAGTCTAAAGCACTCTTCACGATTTTTATTAATTTTTATTAATTGCCTACTGTGTGCCAGTGATCCAGTATATAGAGGATGAACATAGTCCCTTCTAATGTGATTATGGTTTTCATTTTTCTTATTTGTTTGCTTGTTTGTTTATGCATAGGCTCCATGCCCAGCATGGAGCCCAATGCTGGGCTCAAATTCACAACCCTGAGATCAAGACCCGAGCTGAGACCAAGAGTCCGACTCTCAACTGACTAAGCCACTTAGATGCCCCTGTTTTTCATTTTTTAAATGGAGATTCTGACTTAATAAAACAGATGGTGGTCATCTGATTTGGTGATGTGAGCCATGGTACTTGATGAACACATTTCTTTGACATTACTTACCTCTTTTCTTTCTGTTAGGAAAAGCGGTCTCCACTGGGAATTTTTGGAAAGGCAGTCAGTATTTGCATGTATTTTGAGTATCTACAATGATTATGTTGTTTCCTTGAATGTTTTCAAGTACAATTTTAATGAATATTCTTCTTAGGGTTTCAAATTTGTGACTTTCCTCTGATATTTTTCAACAATCAACTATAATTAACCTAGGGCTTCTGTCCTAGAAAAGTTTATCAAAGACATATACACCCGGCCATAAAAGAAGGTTGAGAGTGTAAGAGATCGTTAGACATCTTTGCCCAAAAAGGCCACCTGACCACAAATTGGGAGACTTTGTCTCTCTTTATGTTGACAATGAAACTAGTTTTCAGGAGTTCTTAATTCTGTACTCTCAGAAATAGGTGAGTTTTATTTAGATTGGAATTGTACTCTTTCTACAAATAGGCAAATTTGTGACTTGTCAGGAATTTCCGTAAGAAAAGATTTGTTTTTTCTTAAGGTTACTATGGTCTTTCACTGTGTTTTGTGATAGGAAGTTAAAGTACTTTACTTTGGATTGTGTACAGTAATCTTCAGGTGATGTTAAATTACTTAACACAGACTCTCAAGGTTCTTTAGTAACAAATGAATGGTTGTAAATCGAGTAGATTCTTACTTAATGATTGTGGAATTGAGATTCTATGGTAAATGGTACTCTTGGTAGGGACATACTGCTATGTTTTTTGTGTGGCTGGATGCAAAGTCCCTGAGACTCAAATTATTGTGCAAAAGCAGATCTCTTTTTATTAAAAGGACAAGATTTGACCCAAAAGCAATCCATTATTTAGCATGTCAAATGATTTCTTTATACTTGAAAATGTTTCTAGAGACTTCACATGTGCAGTCATGAGAAGTTAACAAGATAATATATTACATTCATTTCATTTTCTTTTTAAAAATGTCTTCATAATGCTACAATGAAACTAAGAACTTATATCTTTAAGGGGAAAACAAAGCAAACTTTTTGTGTTCTTTTAAAAGACTTTATTTTTAAGTAATCTCTTTACTGAACCTGGGCCTCAAATTCATGACCCTTAGATCAAGCATTGCATGCCCTACCAACTGATCCAGCCAGAAGCCCCCCACACTTTTAGAAAGATTTACTTTTTGTACTTCTGATGACAAGTGTGGAACTACTTTTTCTCTTATTTATCCTATAACAGAGCTTACTATATGAAAAACTTTACAATCCCTCAAACATGGTTTTCATGCTAGTTTTTGGTTCATTACCCATAGACTAGTAATCCTGATATACTTTTACTTGGTTTTAGATTTCCACAGTCTTTTTTCCCCCATAAACTGAAATTTAAGCAAATGGTCCAGGACTTCTTTTCCTCATAGTCAGTTTCACTGAATAGATAAATTTCAGATTTGGCTTCCATCTCCAGCACTGGAGGAAACCTGTCTGCCCTTGCATTGTACCCAGTGATTTCCCTGTAAGGATCCTGTCACTGCCTTCCTTCTAACCACTTAGCAACATTTGACAAAGTGAGCAACTGTTTTGGTTCTTTCTTTTATTTGACTTTCTCAGCATGACTTTACCTGGTTGTCCATCTTCTAATCTAACACTCCCCCCCCATGCCCCTTCACTAACTCATAGTCTTTTTGCCCCCCAAGTGTAGGTGTGTGCCATGGTCCAGCATCCTGCTCTTATTATACTCTTTGCCTGTGCAGTCTGATCTATTTCCATGGCTTCAACTAACATCTCCATGTGACTGATTTGCAGATTATTTTTTAAACCTCTTTTCTCATTATATATATAATTCTTGTTTTATTTTCACATATACAAACATGTATGCCCATTTAGAGGAGAAGAATTACACATGCTTATTATGAAAAACTTGAGGAAAAATAAATTATAAAGAAAACAAAATATTCCATAATCTGTTCCAGAGAGAACTATTTGGTGTATTTTCTTTCAGTTTTTTTTTTTCCCTTTGATACACACACACACACACACACACACACACGACAATTGGGCTCATCCTATTACAGTAGATACAGTTTTTTATTTGCTTTTTCACTCTATGTCATAATTTTCCATGGTTTCAAAATTATTTGAAAACAATTATAATGGATGCTCAATATCCTATTGTATTGATATTGCATAATTTATCTGTGTAGTTGGGTATTTTGATTGTTACAACATTATTAACAAGTGAAAAAATTGAGAATAAATTAATGCATAAATCTTTGTACAAATCACTCACTATTTTCTTAGGCTAGATTCCCAGAAATTGAATTACCGGGTCATATGGAATAAAAATTAAAAAACACTAAACTTGCTGTCAAATTGCTTTTCTTAAAGATTAGGCTAATTAAATTAACATTCTCACCTGCAGTGATTGTGAGTGTCTATCTGAGGTCATCCTTCATAATACTGGATCTTATTTTTTCATCTTTAGTAATTTGTTGAGCAAAAGTGATTTAATTTTCATTTTATTACTAGTGAGAGCAAACATTTTTCATATGTTCATTTCAATTTCAGTTTCCTCTGTGCATTGTCTTTAAGTTAATCCATTCCCATTTTGGGGTCTTAACATTTTAATTATGTTGCTTTTTGTTTGGGGTTCTTTCATTTATTTGGGGCTTTCGGGGAATACAGATTTTTATTAGGCTAGACTGAATGAGTAGAGTGATGAAGTGGAAACTTACACAAGTTGACATTGTAGCATTTTATTTTATTTCTTTTTTAAGATTTTATTTATTTATTTGAGAGAGAATGAGAGAGAGAGAGCGCATGAGAGGGGGAAGGTCAGAGGGAGAAGCAGACTCCTTGCTGAGCAGGGAGCCCAATACCAGACTTGATCCCAGGACTCCAGGATCATGACCTGAGCCGAAGGCAGTTGCTTAACCAACTGAGCCACCCAATCACCTGAAATTGTAGCATTTTAAATTGGTATGTAGCAATTTAAATTGGTATGAGAACCTAGAGCTTGTGATTGCTGGAGCAGCACTGCCAAATAGAAAGGGTATTGACCCAAAAGTCAGGATTCCCAACTTAGTATTGGGAACCTACCACTTAGGTGATCTTGGGCAAGTCATTCATCCCCTCTGAGCCTTTTCTGTAAAATGGGAGGGTTGGGTTATTGATCCCAAAGTCCATATAACTTCGGTGCTGAAAGGATGCTTTCAAACCACCACTCTCTAGATGTTATGAAAGTATTTTTTGTCCCATCCCTAACCCTTCGCCAAATTAAGAAATATAGAGCCCAAGGAAAAAGACTAGATGCAGTAAAGGCAATTTTCATAGGGATAGCAAGGCTTAATGGAATCTAGAGGCACTTTAATGTGTTTGTGCCCTCAGAACAGTAGAACTTGCAAAGACTGGCATTTTTTTTTTAAGATTTTATTTATTTATTAGAGAGAGAGAGAGCACAGGCAGACAGAGAGGCAGGCAGAGGCAGAGGGAGGAGCAGGCTACCTGCCGAGCAAGGAGCCCAATATGGGACTCGATCCCAGGACGCTGGGATCATGACCTGAGCCGAAGGCAGCCGCTTAACCAACTGAGCCACCCAGGCGTCCCAAGACTGGCATTTTTGAGGCACTCCCATAGATTGACACTTGGCAACCTAGTTACATAAATCATAAAAGCCCTACTGATTTATGCCACAAAGCCCCATCATC
>ML100064.1:0-17493 GCA_003697995.1 Taxidea taxus jeffersonii
CCCCCCCTACAGGGGACAGGCAACTCTGTCCAAACAGGGTTGCCTGAGGAACAGCACAGCAGGCCCTCCCACCCCAAAAGGACAGGCTAAAAGAATAAGAGGCCGACAACCCTAAGGTCCCTATAAAACAAGAGCAGCTTGCTTGGGTTGTGGTCAATAATTTGGACTCTGTACATTCCCTCAACTACCCCTCAACAGAATGACTAAGAGGAGGAACCCCCAACACAGGAAAAATCAGAGACTGTGACCTCTGCCACAGAACTAATGGATATGGATCTAAGCAAGATGTTGGATATAGACTTCAGGGTAACAGTTATGTAGATAATAGCTAGGATGGAAAAAACCATCAATGGCAACATAGATTCTCTAAGAGCAGAAGTGAGAACTGATCTGGCAGAACTTAAAAATGCTAACAATGAGATACAATCTAATCTAGATACTCTAACCGCTAGGGTAAATGAGGCAGAAGAATGAATTAGTGATCCAAAAGACAAACTCATAGAAAAGAAGGAACAGGAGGAGGCCTGGAACAAACAGCTTAGAATCCATGCAAACAGAATTAGAGAAATAATTGACACCATAAAATGTCCCAATGTCAGAATTACTGGGATCCCTGAGGGGTGGAGACAGAGAGAGAACTAGTAGATATATTTGAGCAAATTCTAGCTGTGAACTTCCCTAATTTGGGGAATGAAACAAGTATTTGTGTTCTAGAGGCAGAGAAAAACCTCTCCCAAGATCAAAGCGAAGAGACCAATGCCCCAGCATGTAACAGTAAAACTTGCGAATCTTAAAACTAAGGAAAACATCTTAAGGGCAGTTAAGGGGAAGAGATTCCTTGCATACAAAGGGAGGAACATCAGAATAATGTCACACCTGTCCACAGAGACATGGCAAGCCAGAAAAGTTTGGCAAGACATATTCAGGGTACTAAATGAGAAGAACATGCGGTCAAGAATACTTTATCGGGCAAGGCTGTCATTTAGAATGGATGGAGAGATAAAGAGCTTCAAGACAGCAAAAAACTGAAAGAACATGTGGCCACCAAGCTGGCCTTGCAAGAAATATCAAAGGAGTTCTATAAAAGGAGAAAGATTCCAAGAGTGATATAGATCAGAAATTTACAGACGATCTATAGAAACAAGGACCTCACAGGCAACATGATGACAATAAAAGCATATCTTTCAATAATCACTCTCAACATGAATGGCCTAAATGCTCCCATAAAACAATACAGGGCTGTAGATTGGATAAAAAGACAGGACCCATTCATATGCTGTCTACAAGAGACTCATTTTGAACATAAAGATACAAACAGACTGAAAGTGAAGGGATGGAGAACCATCTTTCATGCCAACGGACCACAAAAGAAAGCTGGGGTATCAATTTTCATATCAGACAAATTAGATTTTAAGCTAAAGACTGTAGTCAGAGATACAGGAGGACACTACATAATTCTTAAAAGAAAAAAAATTTAAAAAAATTCTTAAAAGGTCTATCCAACAAGAAGGTCTAACAATTGTAAATATCTATGCCCCTAACATGGGAGCAGCCAACCACATAAGCCAACTGTTAACTAAAATAAACAGACATATTGATAATAATGTGTTAATTGTAGGAGACCTTAACACTCCACTCTCAGCAATAGACAGATCATCTAAGCAAAAAATCAACAAAGAAACAAGAGCTTTGAATGACACACTGGACCAGATGGACCTCATAGATATATACAGAATCTTCCACTCTAAAACAACAGAATATACATTCTTTTCAAGTGCACATGGAACTATCTCCAGAATAAATCACATACTAGACCACAAAACAAGCCAGAGTATTTAAGAAGGTCAAAATCATGCCATAGATCTTTCCTGATCAAAACAGTTTTTTCACAAAGAAAATAAATCAGGAAAAAATGCAAACACATGGTACTAAATGACATAATACTAAACAAGTAAGGGCTCAATGAAGGCAATCAAAGAAAAGAGTTTTAAAAATATGTGGAAACAAATGAAAATGAAAACACAGCAGTCCATAATCCTTGGGACACAGCAAAAGCAGTTCTAAGAGGTAAGTAAATAGATACAAGCCTATGACAAGAAACAAGAAAAAGCTCAAATAAACAATCTAACCTTATACCTAAAGAAAGTAGAAAAAGAAGAACAAAGCCCAAGATGGGTAGAAGAAAGGAAACATAAATATCAGAGCAGAAATAAATGACAGAAACTAGAAGAATAAGAATAAGAATAAGAAGAAGAAGAATAAGAAGAAGAAGAAGAAGAGGAAGAAGAAGAAGAAGGAGAAGGAGGAGGGGGAGGAGGGGGAGGAGGACAAGATGGGGAGAAGGAGGAGAGGAGAAGAAGAAGAAGGAGAAGAAGCTGTGAAATGTGTAAGCCTGATGATTCACAGACCTGTACCCCTGGGGCAAATAATACATTATATATTAATAAAAATAATTTAATAAAAAAAAGAAGAAAGAAAAGAAAAAAAAATCTGTGAAACCAAAAACTGGTTCTTTGAAAAGATAAACAAACTTGGCAAAGCCTTAGCCAGACTCATCAAGAAAAAAAAAGAGAAAGGACCCAAATAAATAAAATCAGGAGTGAAAGAGAAGAAGTTAACAACTGACACCACAGAAATACAAAGAATTATAAGAGAATACTTTGGTAAATTACATACCAACAAACTGGACTAGAAGAAATGGATACATTCCTAAAAACACACAATCTTCCAAAACAGAACCAGGAAGAAATAGAAAATCTGAACAGAGTACAAGTAACAAAATTGAATTGGTAGTCAGAAAACTATTAAAAAATTAAAGTCTAGGACCAGATGGATTCATAGGTGAATTCTGCCAAACACTTAAAGAAGAGTTAATATCTATTCTTCACAAACTATTCCAAAAAAATAAAAGAAGAAGGAAAGCTTCCAAATACATTCTGTGTGGCCGGCATTACCCTAATAGCAAAACCAAAGATACCATGCACACACAGATACACACACACACACACACACACACACACACACACACGAAAATTACAGGTCAATATGCCTGATGCACATAGATGCAAAAATCTTCAACAAAATATTAGCCAACCACATTCATCTATATATTAAAAATATCATTCACTACAATCAGGTGGAATTTATTCCAGGGATGCAAGAATGGTTCAGTATTTGCAAATCAGTGTGATACACCACATGAATAAAACAAAAGATGAAAATCATATGATAGTTTTAATAGATACAGAAAGACCATGAGACAGAGTACAACATTCATTCACCATAAAATCTTTCAACAAAGAGGGATTGGGGAGCATACCTCAACATCATGAAGACCATAAATGAAAAACCCACAGTTAAGACCATACTCAGTGGTGAAAAACAGAGATTTTCCTTCAAGATCAGGAACAAGAAAATGATGTCCACTGTGGCCAATTTTATTTGACATAGTACTGGAAGTCCTAGCTACAGCAATCAGACCAGAAAAAGAAATAAGAGGTATCCATATTGGTAAAGAATAAGTTAAACTGTCACTGTTTGTAAAGAAGAAGTTAAACTGTCACATATGGCACGATGCTCTATGCTATAGAGAATCCTAAAGAGTACATTAAAAAGCTAATAGAATAAATGAATTCAGTAAATTTGTATGAGACAAAGTTAATACCCCCAAATTGGTAGTGTTTCTATATACTAATGATGAAGTGGCTGAAAGAGAAATTAAGAAAACAACACCATTTACAATTGCACCAAAAAGAATAAAATACCTAGAAATAAATTTAATCAAAGATATGAAATACCTGTATTCTGAAAACTAAAAAACACTGATGAAACAAATTGAAGATGACACAAAAGGAAAGATACTCCATGCTCATGCATTGGGAGAATATTGTTAAAATGTCCACATTATCTAAAGCAATCTACAGATTCAATCTCAATCAAAATACCAACAACATTTTTCAGAAAACCAGAAAAATAATACTAAAATTTGTATGGGATCACAAAAGACCCCAAATAGTCAAAGCAATCTTGAGAAAGAAGAACAAAGCTGTGTATCACAATTCCAGATTTCAAGATGTACTACAAAGCTGTAGTAATCAAAAGCCAATGATACTGGAACAAAAATAGACACATAGATCAATAGAATAGAATAGACAGCCTAGAAATAAACCCATGCTTATTTGGCCAATTAATCTATGACAAAGGAGGCTAGAACATACAATAGGGAAAAGACAATCTTTTCAATAAATGGTGCTAGCAAAACTGGATAGCTACATGGAAAAGACTAAAAAGTACACCACTTTTTAACACCATACTCAAAAATAAACTCAGAATGGATTAAAGGCAAATGTGAAACCTGAAACCATAAAAATCCTAGAAGAGAACACAGGTAGTAATTTCTCTAACATTATCTGTAGCAACATTTTCTAGAAATGTCTCCTAGGGCAAGGGAAACAAAAGCAAAAATATTGGGACTATGCCAAAATAGAAAGCTTTTGCACAGCAAAGAAAACCATCAACAGAACAAAAAGATAACCTACTGACTGCAAAAAGATATTTGCAAATAACATATCTGATATAGGATTAATACTCAAAATTTTTATTTTTTTAAAGATTTTATTTATTTATTTGACAAATATAGATCACAAGTAGGCAGAGAGGCAGGCAGAGAGAGAGGGTAAGCAGGCTCCCTGCTGAGCAGAGAAATGGACATGGGGCTCGATCCCAGGACCCTGAGATCATGATCTGAGCCGGAGGCAAAGGCTTATTAACCCACTGAGCCACCCAGTACTCAAAATTTGTTTAAAAATTCTACAACTCAACACCAAAACAAACAAACAAACCAAAAAACTCAACCAATCCACTTAAAAAATGGGCAGAGGACCTAAATTGACATTTTTCTAAAGAAGATATACACAAGGCAAACAGACACATGAAAAGATGCTCAACATCACTAATCATTAGGGAAATGCAAGCCCAAATTATGATGAGATATCACCTTAAACCTTCTAGAATAGCTAAAATTGAAGACAAGAAATAACAAGCATTGATGAGGATGTGTAGTTAAAGGAACCCTCATACACTGTTTCAACCCTCATACACTGTTGGAATATGACACTGGGGGAATATAAATACAAACTGAATTAGGCACCAGGAAAACAGAATGGAGATTCCTCAAAAATTAGAAATGGAAGTACCATATGATCCAATAATTCCACAATTGGGCACTTACCCAAGTGAAACAGAAAGAAACACTAATTCAAAAAGATCTATGCACCCCTATATTTATTATTTACAATGGCCAACATATGGACACAATCTAAGTGTCCATCAATGGATGAAAAGATAAGGAAGATGTGATACACACACACATACACACACACACACACACACACACAATGGAGTATTTATTATACAGCTGTAAAAAGGATGCTATTGTGCCATATGAGACATATGGATGGACCTAGAGGATATTATGCTAAGTTAAATAAGTCAGACTGAGAAAGACAAATACCATGTTATTCCACTCATAAGTGGAATCTAAAAGAAAAAAATTTACAAAAAAAGCAAAAGCAAACCTATAAATACAGAGAGCAAACTGATGGTTGTCAGAAGGGTGTGCAGGGGTTGAGTAGAACGGTTAAAGGGAAGTGGGAGATATAAGCTTCCAGTTAAGGAATGAATAAGTCACAGGAATAAAAGGTACAGCATAAGAGAAATAGTCAATGATATTGTAATAGCAATGCATCAGAACAAATGGGAGCTGCAGTTGTGAACACTTTACTATTGTTGTTTATTTGTTCTCTGAAACATCTTACTGAGAGGCCACCTGTGAGTTCAAGTTTTTGGATGCCAAGTTGAGAATGACATACCTCACATACCACTTCCTTTGGAAATTCATAACAATCCAAGTTTTTCAAAACCCCAAACTATCTTTTTTTATTTTTTGAAACTCCATGCTTTACCACAGTGCAAGTCTCATTAGGTTTTTAATCAAATATTTGTCAGCTGTTTTCTAATCAAGAAGGTTCTGTTCTTTTCACATCAAGGAATCACTTGATGTGGAATCACTTAGGAGACAAACAACAACATAAAATAATTAGATTTGATTGAGTATAATTGATTTCAATGTTAATGAAACAGTGCCTTCAATATGTTTCATTTCACTTAAATTTTGATGACACTTAAGCAGTTTTTTGCTTCCCCCAACCTGCCACCCTTATTTTTCCCCACCATCTATTTGACATTCATTGTTCCTGTGTATCAGCATTGTTTGTCTGAAAGCCTTTTAATCAGCTATGGGTGAAGTAGGAGAGGAGCGCTCAGCTCTTCCAACTCTATCACCTCCCATGTTAGTTGCCAAGGGAACCATCTCACTGAGTCAAAAATAAAAGACTCATCAAATTTGGTTGTTTTTTTCTTTTGCCTTGATGAGAGCCACTGAAATGTTCCTCTTGCATCAGACCACATGTGACAATCTCTTCTTCCATTTCTTCGCAAAATATCAGAAAGCAATCTTTATAGTAAGGGATTATAGTAAGGGATATAGAGGGAAGTTTGACAAGCTAGTGTTGTGAAGGTTAGCTGAGGTCAATGCCATGAAAACAATATGCCTTTGTTTTCTAAAAGAAATTTTAAAATTTAAAATTATAATTGATATAAATTATAAAATTTAAAATTTTATATTGAGATATTTAGACAGAATTTTCTGTTGTATGCCCTGTTTGATTGGAGTGGGTGGATGGGTTTGTATTTTATTCTGACCAGTGTTTTGAAATATCAATAAGGCAAGTGAAGAGCCTGGCCTATAAGGCAGGACAGGATCTAAGCTGTTTTGTTTGCTTCTATAGTACTCTTGTCCACTGGCACAAATAAATTCTCAACAAATGAAAAGAATTTCTCACCAATGGCTGCTGGCAACCTACAGAAGTTCTTCTGAATTGTTTTAAAATATCCAGCCAAGTTACTGTCTGGAAAAATCTAGAGGGTGATGAGGAAGAGTCTCTTCTACTCAATACACCCTGCCCTTACCTCTTCTGAGTTATAAGCAATGAAGCTCCATGATCACAGGAGAAGGAAGTCCCTTTGAAGATAAAGAATGGTCCCTTGGCCCATTGTGAGAGTTCAGGGTGAGAGAAAAATTGTTCTGCCTATACACCCTCATTTTCAATCTTTTATGCAAAAAATATGAAGTTAAAATGGGAATTGTGAGAAATTTTCCTTGGGAAAAATGGATAGCCAAGCTGAACAGAAGGGCAGATAGAGCAGGTCTGGAATGGGAAGCGCCAGCTCCACTCTTTTAACCCAGGTTTCTATGTAGTAGAGTGAAGTGGTCTGGTTGTTTTTACTATATTTTTGTACCAGTTGAGCTGCCTCTTTCTGAGTCACTGCCCAGCTTCTCAGTTTTGACTGTTTTGCAAACTGTGGTCATTTATTACCTGCATCAGCATCACCTGAGGGTCATAAAATAACTGCAACATCCTAGGCTGGACCCCAGACCTGCTGAATCATTCTCTGAGGATGGAAGCCAGACATCTATCCACTGTACAATGACCCCAGGTGATTAGTATTTATATAATGCATAAAGACTAAACCAAGAGAGTCTGTGATCATGGTAAAAAGAATTCTCTAAAGGGAGGGGGCACAGGGCAATCTTTTCAGAACACAAGTTCTAAATATGGATGAGCTTTGGTGTGGGAGAGTCCATAACATACCTAAAGTTGTTTGAGAATTATTGTGTGAAAGCATGTCTAAATGGATCTTTCTGGTGAAGGGCTTTGGATCTTCGATCAGACTCCCCAAGGAGTCCATGACTCTCCCCAAAATGTTAAGAGTCACTTGTTTGTGGAATGCTTGAGTTGATGTCAGGAATAGTGGCAAGTATCTCCAAAATAAAATGTCTTGAATAATCTCCTTACCCACTCTCACTCCTTCCTTTTCTTCCCCTGAAACACTTGCCCCAATGTGGATATTGAAATTGTCCAGATTCATCAAAATCTCAATTACCAAATCTATTTGGTTGTAATCAAATAAAATGACACAGTGAGTGCTTTAATGGCTTTCTTTTTTGGACTAAATGATTAACTCAAACCAGAAAACAAAAGGTTAATTTTGTCCTCTGCCCACATTACAAAAACAAAATCAGTGTTGATGCAGTCACTCCACTTCTCCAAAAACCAAAGTGGTTCTGAGAAATCCCTCACCACTTTGAAGAGTGAACTATTAGAACACTCATGATTAGAGAAATCAGATTAATTGGCCCAGAGTGTGATGTGAGAGTGTGTTCTTTAATGACGATAGCTGTGCAAAGTGGATGCACACAGCACTCATCCAGAATGGTTCATGGAACCAAGGCCATGTTTCTCAAAGTGTGCTTAGAGAACTACATGATCAGAATTATCCTGGGAACCCTGCTAAAGATGCCAATTCCCTGTATCCATCTATACCTTAAGAATCAGAAACACTAGTGATGCGTCCAGAAAATTAGTTAGAACAAGTATGGAGATTAGTAACTACGAAACATCAAGAAATTTGAGTGTTCCCTGGGTAACATTTCTCCTGAGTCATCTTTACATAAGGACAAAAGTTACAGAACAGAGAAGCCAGTGCTATTGAGCCTAGCACCTGAAGCACATTATCGACAAATAGCAAAATGGCACCCAGTCTCTCTCCATAGGGGATTTTAACCCTGTCCAGATGTTTACTTTAGAAGGCTGAGAATTGGAAAATGATTGCATAATCATAAAAATTCTGTCCTGAACACAATTAAGAAGCTTATTACACAATTGTGTTTACTAGATATCTTAAAACTTCATCATTTACATTTGAAAGATCCCAATGAGTATCACCTCCATTCAGCCAAAAGGGCTCACCCTAAGTAAGAAATGATAAATTTTAAAATTATAGTGCAATTCATATCTCACCTCTAAGACTCTCTGACTGATAAAGGATGTTCAGACCTGAACCTGTCCATCCCCAGTGTAGGCAGGCTTGGGGAAGGGTGCAGACTTCACATATTGTGGTTTTACTGCTTTCAGAAAGGTGTGTCTGTGAGACCAGGGAATCCATTCCCAATTTGGTCAGCCTCAGAGAAACAAAACATTTCTGTTTATTCTTTTCCTTTTATTAGTCTCTGAAATTGTCACAGCTTAGAGCGCAGGCTGAGATGTCTTTCAGTGTTCATTGTTTCCACACCAAAGCATTTCTAAGGAAGCTGGGAATAGATCTATAGCCATAAATAACATAATTCATTTGTCATCAGATAACTAGTGAGAACATTTTCTATGTCTTCTTGTATATTTTTGCTCTCTCCCAATGTCGTGCAAAAGAGAGATCTGTCTCCTTGGAAATAAAGTTAGTTGTATTTTAACATTTTCTTCTTTTTTAAAAAGAAAGAAGAATGCTAAAACAAGGCACTAAATTTACCAGGAAGTATAAGCATATCAGTAGATTCAAAGTGATGTCAGAGAGCTATGTCCACCCCCATAAATTTCTGTGGAAAGGATTTCACGATAGGGTCTGCTGAAAGACCTTTTCACTAGTCTCCCCAACTAAGTTAATGAGGTCATTTACACTGCTCCCATGAAGTTCTGAGTTTTTAGAGCCAATAGCGGCAGCAACTCCTGGCTTGTTATTTATTGTGGACAGAACAGTAACACCCCCTGCAAATGCCTATATCTTAATCCACAGAGTCTGTGAATATGTTACTTTATATAGCAGGGAAATTAATGTTGCAGGTAGAATTAAGTTTGCTAATCAGCTGATGTTAAGAAAGGGAGATTATCCTAGATTATTCAGATGAGCTCACTGTAACCAGAAGGGTCCTTAAAAGTAAAAGAGGGAGGCAGAAGAGTGTGAGAATGTTCAGTGTGAGGACTTGACATGCCATGCTGGCTTTGATGCTAGAAAGAGGCTATGAGTCATGGGATGTGGGCAGCCTCTGGAAGATGTTAAAGGTAAGAAAACTAATTCTTTCCTAGATGTTCCATAATGTAACACAACCCTCCCAACACCTTGGTTTTAGTCAGTGAGACCCATTTCAGACTTCTGACCTACAGAACTATGAGACAGGAAATTTGTGTTTTGGTAAGCCACTAAACTTGTAGTAATGTGTGACAACAGTATTAGCAAAATGAATACATTCACCTCAATATTTAGATATCTCTAAACTTTTCCCTTTCAGAACAAAGTTAATTTTTAGTACTTTGAAAATATTAATCTGGATTTTTCTTCAAATTGAGGAAAATTTCAGACAATTTCCTATTTCACTTTAATTATCCCTAACATCTGAGAAATGCTTGACTTGTTGCAGTCATACTCAACACTTATGATGATCATCACGATCATCGTAATAATAGAATATCTTGAGCACTGAGAGGACTTTGGTTTCTGGGGAGATACCAATGTTCAAGTCTGGGTTTATAACTTTAGGAGCCCTAGATGTTTTAGAGGAAAGTAGGGTATGGAATGATACTCAATCAGGAGAAAGTTCATTTTCCAGCATCCGCTATGAAGAAAACCTGTTTCGATTGTTTTCATTTGCAATTCCATGCAATGACATGATTTTGAGGACCTTTTCAAATTCCTGTTTGCCATATATTTATCTTCTTTGATAAGGGATCTGTTCAGATCCTTTGCACATTTTATAATTGGATTTGCTTGTTTTCTTAAAGTTGAGTTTAAGAATTCTTTGTATATTTTGGATGCCAGTCCTTTAATAAATAAGTGATTTGCAAATATTATCTCCCAGTCTGTGGCTTGTCATTACCTTCTCTTAACAGTGTCTTTCACAGAGCACAAGTTTTTAATTTTAATGAAATCCAACTTGTCTTTTTTTTTTTATGTGCCAAGCTCTTAGTGTTGTATCTAAAAAACCATTACCAAACCAAAGATCATCTTGATTTTCCCCTATTTTTTCTTCTAAGAATTTTATTGTTTCGCATTTTAAATTTAGGTCTATGATACATTCTGAGTTAACTTTTGTTTCATTTTTGCATGTGAGTGACCATTTGCTGAAAAGACTGTCTTTGCAACATTGTATTGCCTTGGCTCCTTTGTCAAAGAGCAGTTGACTATATTTGTATGGGTTTATTTCTGGGTTCTCTATTCACCTCCTGTAATCGATTTTTCTATTCTTTCAGCAGTGATACACTGTCTTAACTAGAATCTTAGAATACTATGAAAAGAACGCCATTATCATGTCCTTTGTAACAGATATTTTATTTATTCGCAAATTGATTATTCTTCCTGTGACATTTGAAGTATGGCAGAAGGCAATTGGTTCTGTTTAGTGTTGGTCCCTTGTAGGACTTCTAGGTATTTCTTCCATCTTTTTCTTCTATATCCAGATGAAATCCACTGCAATTAGTTTGGATTAAAGACAATTAGTTAGTCATTGAGTGGGCAGAGTTACAGATGAAATTAAAAATAGAGAATTCAAAAGTGTGAGGTCTCATTTGAACTTCCTTTTCCACTAATACTGAGATACTCTCTTATCGCACACTCCTCTAAGACAGAAGGTCATTCTCATTTTGGATGCATAGCTCCATACCACCTATACACTTGGATAAATTCTCTTAGTCTCTTAGACTCTTCTCTGCTTCTTTAAGATCGCCCAAGAGTGGTAACATTGGTGGCTTTGTTCGGAGGTTAAATAGGTTAAACAAGATTCTTTGCCAATTCATTTAAGTAAATCGAGGCCAGCCAAGATTAGATAAAGCATTTCTCCACAAAAAACAGTGTAGTTCTCCAGAGCTCTCCTTTGGCATTTGGAACCAAGGTCTCTGCCAGCAACAAAGTGTAACATTTTTCTTGCTTTGTTTTCTGGGTGATGACCTTGAGGTAAGGTTGAAAGTATAATTCAGCATTCTGGGATTCTTGGACAAATTCCATAATATCTTCAAAATTGCTAACAAGTCTAATTGCTAATGTGATCATAGCTTTCTACTCTGATGCATTTTAATAAAAAAATTAAAACTCTGCCAGTTTGGTCCATATTAGATTCTCCATAAACTAAAATGAGGTTCAGGTTACTTTTGCTAGTTAGGATAAATAGTCAAATCGATAGATTATATTTACAGTGGCTTTTCACCATTCAAAAGGATAAGGTATAATTTTGGTTTTAAAACACATAGCAATCAAGATTCTTCATGTAGGCCTGCTGATTTTAGAACACCCCTATTACATCAGCTGCTATGCATACAATTTCTCTGATCTTAAAGGGATTCCTAATATGTGTTTGTCTCCCTTTTCTTGTGTAAAAAAGGGGGGCAGGGAACATTTCAGGTTACGCATTGATTCTCATTTGCTTAACTCATTTATTCATCAATCACTTCCTGAATATTTATTATATACCAGGAAATATACTAAATGATGGGAGAACACAAATGAGTGAGACACAGTCCCTTTCCCAAGAGAATTTAGAGCCTATAGTATGATTCCAAGGAAAGTCTCTTTCTTTGTCTTCAATACATTAAACATGTGGATCTTAATCACCAAGCATAATCCATTTTATTTCCAAATGAAAAGTTTAATCAAACATACCTAACCTGGCTTGTAGTCTCCCCTTGTTTTAAAAAAATAAACCTTCAAAATGAATTTTTCAAGCACAGAAACTAGTTCTTTATTCACATGTGTATTTACATGGCCAGGCATGTAGTCTCAGAGTTTTTCTTGAGGTTGGTGCTGTTATTGAAGGGCCATGGCTCCTAGGTTAACTGGATTTTGGGTTTGGTAGAATGGTTTGGTGAAAGCTGTAACTTTCCTGGGCATAGAAAGAGTCTTAGGTTCTGATGGAAGCACAAAGAAATCATCCATGTGGATGGGATTAAGAAGGTCAGTAAGTGTATGCCTCACTTGATTATTTTCTAAACCCTTGGAAACTTAATTTCATAATGGCTTTTCTCCCAATTAACACCATTCTGAGAGGACTATTCCCTAATCTACAATTTAAATAGCTAAAAAGAAAAAGCTCTTTATGTCTTCAATGCATTGATAATTCAGAAAATACAAGAGCATAATGTAACCAAAGAAAAGGAAGTATTCCCTGCAGACATAAATTATCTAATGAAAGAAGTTAGGTCAGGGGAAATTAAAACAAATCCCCTCAAGACAGAATACTTGAGGGGACATATTATTGCTATAAGAAGAACACAAATTAAAAAGAATATTTGGAATATAACACCCAAGAGCTTAATATATGAAATATTATACACTGTTTGAAATCATAAAAGTAAAATTGGGATCTACATCTGCTGAATGCTTTAAAAAACTTTTTATTCACTTTTGACCAAACATGTGCAAAGGAGCTCAACTAATGTTAAATCTAGGAAGAAAAGGACATAAACCATTTGTATAGAAGAGCCAGAAAAGTGCAGACAGTGAGAAGAGCCAAGGAAAAAATACTGACAATGATTTAAAAATAGGAACAGCAATAAGTGGAAGAAATATCACCCAAGGGATGAACTATGAGGACACCCAACACTCCTGTGCAGCTGCTCTGGTCTCTTTTCAAAACGTGAGCCAAAATAACTCAGGGAGCTATTCTTGACTTTAAATGGGGGACTACAACCCTGGCAAATTATGAGGATGCTCAGTGTTAATACTGCTGGGGAATTTCAACTAGGCTAAAGCCTGCCTGAAAATTCCAGATGCTAAAATTTGCAAACATGTCTTCATACCAGAAGTTCACTCCACGTAAAACACAAACATTCATAATTTGTTTTTATGTTCATCTTTGTATAATTCATCATTTTACATTTTAGGTCCCTTGCACAACTACTGAATTGTTTTATCTTGAGGGGTATATGGGCCATTTATCATTCCCCATTTTTTTCATTTTGTATTTAAAATATGAATCTAGTTTATAAGTAGAAAGAGACTGTATTTATTGAGCACTTACTATTGGCAGACCCTGTAATACACATAGAAGCCAAAGGTGAATGTAGACTTTCTGGGCCCTTAAAGTCTTTTGAAAAGCAGTAACATTGTAATATAGTGGGCTCAGATCTGAAGCTTTGGTCTTGCTACTTTTTCTCATTGGGAATAATCTTCTCCCTTCTCCCTAAAGTATAAAATATCAACAAAGAGAGCTCCATGGGTGAAATGCATAAAACAGTGAGTATATCTTTTTGCTTTGTGAAGGTTACCAAGTTGAAATAAATAACATAAATATCACGTAGGTTCTATTGCCCCAACTGTGCATATTGCAAAAAGTTTCAAAAGCCAGCAGGACAAGGCTAAATCTACAATATTATAAGCTCATTCAGAAAACCTTCCCTCAAAATAGCACAGTTATTCTCTAACAGATATGTATTCTTCTCAATTTACTTCTTTGCTTCCTAAAAAGAAAAGTGTCTTTGGTAAACTTTTCCTGGGTTCAAATTCCTGAATTCCACCATTTACCAGCTATGTAAATTGCATAACTTTGATTTATTTTCATCTGTCAAATAAGGATAATAACACTGCCTGGCTGTGCTGCCAGGAATCTTAAATAAGATAGATGCATTTAGCACAATGTTTGGCATACAGCTGGCACTCAATAAATGTTGGTTTTCCTTCCTACTGCATTATAAATATTGGTCTCATCAACAGTTCATCATTTCCCCTGCACAAATCTTTCAAATAATTTCTTTAACTTCAACCATCATCCTTTTTATAAAACCAAAAAATATTTGAGCTAAAAATAATCTTAGAGTTTACTTCAATGCTTTCATAATCCTCAGTGGGGTCTAAGTATAGGTAAGGAAACAGACCCAGAAGGGTGAAATGACCTATTCAAGGTCACAGAGGTGGTGAGAGGTAGAATTTTGGGGCCAGATCACAAGTCTCAAGACAATGTTTATTCCTATATTCCCCAGGGCCTCCCTATAGATGGTTTTCTAATTCAGAAAAGATTAAAAACAATTGAGTCTTTTATAATACTCACTGAAATCTTTCTCTTTGCTTTAAAGAAATGGCGAGTTGGACCTTGAGAATGTGGGCTTGAGATGTTTGCCTTATACTCTTTGTTCACTTATTTGTGTTGTAGAGTATGTGATGCTGGTTCAGGAACCATTTTCAGGCTCCAGAGGTAGCACTGCTAACTCAGAATTACAGTGTTTGCTTCTCACAGCAGTATAATTCTGGTATGCCAAATATTCGTTCTTTCCTTTTGACACCTGTTTGTTTGGTTTGGTTTTAATCTCAAAGAAGTCATTTCATGAGGAGAATTCTGTCTCAAAAGCTAACAAAGAAGTGGAACTTCTTAATTTGTGACAGATTAGAAGACACCCTAGAATGAACTGCTTATCTAAACCCATTAAATGCTTCTGCACAACAAAGGAAATAGTCAACAAAACAAAGAGGCAACTCACAGAATGGGAGAAGATATTCACAAATGACACTCCAGACAAAGGGCTGATATCCAAGATCTATAAAGAACTCCTCAAACTCAACACCCAAAAAAACAGATAATCATGTCAAAAAATGGGCAGGAGACATGAACAGACACTTCTCCAAAGAAGAAATACAAATGGCTAGCAGACACATGAAAAAATGGCCATCATCATTAGCTATCATGGAAATTCAAATCAAAACCACACTGAGATACCACCTTACACAAGTTAGAATGGCAAAGATTAACAAAACAGGAAACAATGAATGTTGGAGAGGATGTGGAGAAAGAGGAACCCTCTTACATTGTTGGTAGGAATGCAAATTTGTGCAGCCACTTTGGAAAACAGTGTGGAGATTCCTCAAAAAATAAAAAATAAGGTTACCCTATGACCCAGCAGTTGTACTACTGGGTATTGACCCCAAAGATAAAGATGTAGTGAAAAGATGGGCCATATATCCCAATGTTCATAGCAGCAATGTCCATAATAGTCAAACTGTGGAGTCAAGGTGCCCTTCAATACATGAATGGATAAAGAAAATGTGGTCCATATATAGCATGGAATATTACTCAGCCATCAGAAAGGATGAATACCCAACTTTTGTATCAACATGGACGGGACTGGAGGAGATTACACTAAGTGAAATAGGTCAATCAGAGAAAGTCAAGTATCAAATGGTTTCACTTACTTCTGGAATATAAGGCACAACATGGAGGACATTAGGAGGAGGAAAGGAAAAGTGAATTGGGGGAAATCAGAGGGAGAGACAAACAGAATGTGTACTCTGAGGAACAAACTGAGGATTTTAGAGGGAAGGGAGTGGGGGATGGGTGATCCTTGTGGTGGGTATTAGGAGGGAACATATTGCATGGAGCACTGGGTATGCTACATAATCAATGAATCTTGGAACACTGAAAAAATTTAAAAAAAGAACATTAAACGGCAGTTCTTTTAACAAATGTAGGTGAGTTAGTCCTTAGTAACCAGGAGTTGTGTATTCAGAGAGCCAATCCATTCACCTAACAGAAATAAAGGAACATATTCTCAAACAGTGTTCTAATGTTGTGGACAACAGTAGAAGATTCCATTTTGGCTTGGATTCAAGAGAATTTATTCATTGACGTGCCAGAAGTATCAGTAGCTAGTTTTAGCCAGTAAGCTTTCTCATAGTGTGAACCCACTAAGGAGAAAAAAGCAAGAACAACAACAACAAAAAACTATAATGAAGTTCTACAGTAAAACTTCCAGTGAAAGTAAGATAATGAAATGCTTTAAGATTTCTCTCCCCCTCAAACTTAGCTGTGCTTGTTACCATTACCAAGTATTCTCTCTAGACAGGTGAACAATAAAGGATAACTTGGGTTTCAGGACACCCCAGACTTCCCTATCAGTCACATATTAAATAAAACTTTATTGAGGATGTACTATAGTCCAAAAGCTAATTAAAAAGTCTGGATATGGGGGCGCCTGGGTGGCTCAGTGGGTTAAAGCCTCTGCCTTCAGCTCAGGTCATGATCCCAGGGTCCTGGGATCGAGCCCCGAGTCGGGCTCTCTGCTCAGTAGCGAGCCTGCTTCTCTTCCTCTCTCTCTGCCTACCTGTGATTTCTGTCTGTCAAATAAATGAATAAAATCTTGAAAAAAAAAAAAGTCTGGATATGGGGCACCTGGGTGGCTCAGTCGGTTGAGCATCTGACTCTTGATTAAGGGTCTGATCACGATCTCAGGGATTGAGCTCCCCCACCCCACCTGGGCTCTGTTTTCAGCAGGGAGTCCCTTGAGATTTTTTTTTTCTCTCTCTCCCTCTTTCCCTCCCTGCTGTTCAAACACCCCCCCCACACACACACACTCTCTCTAAATAAATAAATAAATAAATTCTTTAAAAAACAAGTCTGGGTATGACAGTCTTACACGTGCCCCTCTCTTCCTGCTGTACATATGCACCCACATGCTCTTTCTTTCATCATCTTCACATTCAACAAATAAACTTGTAATCAAGGTGAAACATTCTTCCCCACCTAGTCTGCATCCCTTCCAGCCAGAATCAAAGTTGCAAGCTGTCCTCTCTGAAGCAGTGTTATGTTATGTTATGTTATGTTATGTTATGTTATGTTATGTTATGTTA
>ML100065.1:0-12644 GCA_003697995.1 Taxidea taxus jeffersonii
AGAATTTCAGTACTGGATCCTGTGGAAAAATCGTTCGTCTCCCAGAACCTCAAAAGTGATGATTTAACAAGCAGAACAACTTTAACTGTGTGGTGTTAAAGTACGTGTGAGCGCACATCTTACCGTCTTAGAACGCCAACACCTACAGTAAGCTGCTTTGGTGAGACACAGATCTTCAATATTTATTTCATTCACCACTTTGGGATTTTCCTTTTGTATTTTAAGATTAATCAAGCTATCCTTCTGTTGTTTTTTCTTCGGGAGGAATGGACGAATTGCAAGGTAGCCAAGTAGTGCAAGTACACCGAGGAAAGGCAGTAACCGAAGCCATTCTGCAACTGAACACGTACAGATTTAAGCGTGCGGCCTTCTCATAACAGAGCTCAAACAGCACATGTTGTCCTTGAGCTTAGTCTTTAACTACTCTATACTTCTCATGTTAATCTCAAAACTAACTTATCTATAACACAATGTATAAATAACACAATCAAGCCACCTATACTTGAGACCACTTCATTTTATCTGTGGGCTAACTTAAGACCTGAAACACAAAACTTGGAGAAATAGATCCTATGTCAAATAACTTACTTCATTATCCTCACACTAAGTATATCTGTGTTTAATTTGTTTTTGTTTCAGGAATAATGATCACGATTATTACAAACAAAAGTGATATATTTTATAGGTTTAGAAAACATTTCCACCATGTCTAAAATCATATAACAGAATACCCAAAAATGAGTATTTTACCCTTGATTTAGGATTTCAGACAGAAAATGTCTTCAGTGCTTTAATTTACATTTTTGGTAAGACATAGTGATTCCTTAAGAAATGTTTCTAGAAGCTACTATTTTAAAGAACTAATTGAAATTTTCATACACTGAATGTTCTCATTATTAGATACATCTTTTTCACTAAGTGTTCATTAAATGCCTTCAGGAGTACAAAGTACTGTCTTGAGGGGGTTAAAGAATATAAGTGACTAAATATAAAATGGTCCCTATGTCTGTGAAGACAAACACATAAGGAAACCAAGATTTCAACATTTCAGCATGCGCTCATCAAATATTGGCTAGTGCCATGCCCCTGTAGAAAAACCTTTCTGTTCTTAAAATGTTTTCTTTGACAATCTTCACTGAGTGCTTACCTGCTATCTTGCTAAGCACTATGTAGAAATAGCTTAGTCAAGAAAAAGAGAAAAACTAAAATTATGTGCCAAGGCATGCTAATGAATGTTAACACACTATGCTAAGAGTACAACTGCATTACTTTATTTAATTCTGTTAAGCTGTGTTAAACAGCTATATTTGGTAAGTACCATTATTATATCCATTTTTCATGTGGGTAAACTACAGATTAATAAGCAGGTTTAGTGCAGGACAATAAATCCTAACCTGTTCTGATTTAATCAAATCCAACAGATTTAAAATTTTATCTGTTCTTCTCTTGGTAAAACTACTCCCAGAGATAATTGTTCTTACTATTCAAGTATTAAAAGAAAAAACTGGCTTAGTATGAAGTCTTCCAAAATAGAACTATTTTTGATACAACACCATGCCAAAGGTTTGTTATGGGTTCTAAATGAAACACGTATTTATATACTATATGAATAGAAACTGTAACAGTGCCTAGCAGAGAAGATATATAATAAATAATTTTTATTAATAGGTTATGGAAATTGGCAGCCACTCCTTTGAAAAAATATTGCCAACTCAACTTGATAACAGTATATAGTTGAAATCTTTGGGGATATAATCTTTTAGTCGCCAGAATGAAGCTCTGTAAGGACAAGGACCTTGCCTATCATGTTCACCATTCATTCTCATAACCAAAGTGGAGACACCCCATATAGATTCTCTGAATGAACTGAAGTTCTGGAAATGAACTGTTTCTTGGGGAGAAGGGGCCTATCTATAGATCAGCTGTTGTCGAATATAGTAGCCACAAGCCACACTGCTTTGATTTGTACCTGTGATTTTATTTTAATCAAGTATGGTAAGATGACAGACAAGGAGACAACTGCCTTGAAAGAAAAGTTTACTGTAATTCCCAAGAGCAGGTGCACCATGTCACACAGAACCACACAGGGAAGTACCAGGTTTGGTCAGGAGGAAGGCAAAAGGAAAACACCCACACAAATCTTCATCGTGTTTTCCATGGAAAAGGCAAAGCAATAATTTCCATGGGCTCTGGGCTATAGGGGTAGTCCTTAGTTGTATAGTATCTAGCCCTGGGTGATTAGGGCAGGAGAAATTCTGGTGTGCCATGTGAGACTGATTTAAAGGAGGTGGTTGGTTTGCATATGGAAAGTGTGTTCACAGGGCAGGTTATTTACTATCTCTAGGTATTAGCTGGGAAGGTGCAGGTTCTTCTTGGCCCTCATGATGTCAAAGCATCATAAAATATAGAAAATTTTAAAACATGATTAAAGCACACATAAAGCTATAAACTTTAAATAAATTAAAATTACATAAAATTCAAAATTCAGTTTCTAAGACAAACTAGTTACATATCACCAGCTCAATAATGACATGGTACTAGTGGCTACTCTATCTGACAGCCAGACAACACTTCCATCATGTTTTTTGGATGGCACTGCTACAGACCATTGTTTCAATAAAGTAACATCTCTATAGCATGGCAAGGCTGCTTTGACAGCTTCAGCACCCATCTCTTACCTACCTGAAACCACCCAAAGCTACTACCTAGTAGCTGCCTTCCTTCTTTCTGCCTCTAGTTTATTGGACTGATTTGTGTAGACCCTTTAAGATTAATGTCATATATTGCCTTCTCCAGAAGTCTTCCTTGATTTCACAAAGCAAAATCTATCACCTCCTCTTGTCTTCCAAGCCCTTTTCGTTTCTTTTATCATACCAGTCATCTGCTTATAAAACTGACTCATATGTTCCTAACACTCTCCCTGACACAAAGTAGATACCTCATAGGTATTTTATGAATGACTTAATGAATGAATGCAGAGCATAAATGTCAGTCCCTTTCTCACTCACCACATAGTACTGTAATTATTTATTTGCACTTATCTTCTAGATCTGGCAATGAATATCTATTGACCCCAATACCCAGTAAAATATTTTGAAGTAGTAGGTATCCAGTAAATGTTTATTAAATGTAGAGTAACTTTAAGTATTATTCTGTATATTACAAAATTAAAAAGTCATGAGCTTAAATGACTCAAACTCAAAAAGGAAATAAATAGGAATTTAAAGATGAAAACCTTAACTTAGATTCTTAAGTTTGGCATTTCCTATCCTAGCCCACAAATCTCAGGGGAAAAATGGTATTAATACTTTTAAAAATCTACTTCAGAAAATGTTCTTTTGACGTACTTAATTCCTCAGTAAAACATTACTCTGTGATAGTATGGGAATAAAAAGTACTACTATCTCCTACAACAAAGTAATTGAAACAAGAGCCTGAGTACAATCTACTTTTTGAAGGTGACAGTCTTCAATTTAACTACAGAAAAGCTTTATAAAGAAAAATAATAAAGCTTAATAACTTTAAATGTATTTATTAAGGTTGATTTTTAGCAAACAAATATGAGATACAGAAAAATCAAACAAATTAAAAAAAATTTTAAATAGCTATTTCCTATGAACCTGCTTGATACACACTGAGCTATTACAGAAATTTTAGATACTTTGAGGGGAAAACTATTACCTCCTAATTGTTAGGTATAATGTATATTTTATACAGTATATTCTTTATTTTTATTGTTTAGGATTATCAAAAACAGCACTTAATTTACAAAATTTAGAAAAGTATAAAAATAACTTATAAAACTATCAGTCAAGAGTGGATAACATTTTACTTTTTTTTTTTTTGCTCTGTAAATATGTGTCTTAAATATGTAAAAACCAAAACTGAGACCATGTTGTATATATATAGTCCATATCTTACATTTTTCACTTTATATCAGGAACATTTCCCAATTTCTTAGCATCATTTGGAAACATGAATTTTAACAGCTATCATATCTATCTATCATATCCATCTATCATATCCCCCAATCAAGATGTTAGATCTACAAAAGCAGACACCTTATTTGTCCAGGTCACCACTATATCTTCCATGCCTAAATAATGCTTGCTTCAGTTTATTTTATTTTATATTGAGTCATAATTTATAGTATAGCCTGTTGAGCTTTGAGTTAAGTGTTATACTGGATGAGTCTTTACACCTATCTAGACACATAAACACCACCTGAAGCAAAATACTGGGTATTTCCCTCACTCTAAAAAGTTTGCTCTTGTACAATCCCTTCTTTCTGAGTTCCCTCGCCAATTTCAGTACTTAATAGATTTTAATAAATTAAGAAATCTGATCTCTTTGCTATTCTTAAACAATTCCAATTTAGTTTTTGACTATATAGTAAGTACCCATGATGTGGAGACAGTGTGCTAATGAAAGTGTAGCAGCTTTCTTATCTGTTTCTATGTACCCAGTGCTCAGTACAGTGCCTGGCACAAAAGTAGGATTTCAATACATAACAAATTCACAGTTTATCTGTGAAATAAATCCAGATTTTCATATACTCGGAATTAGGTTTCTTTGGTCTATAAAACAGAACAACATAATTCATTCATTTGTTCAACAATATAAGTACCCACCACATCCCAAATATTACATTAGGTGCTGGGGATTCAGGCAGATGTATACTCATACAGTATACATTTTAGAGGAGGAGATAACCACAAACAAGTAAACAAATAATTAAGCAAGATAATTTTAGATCATAATAAGAGCTATGAAGGAAACAAACAGGATGATATAAGAGACTATCCCAGGGGCAAAGCAACAGGA
This sequence comes from Taxidea taxus jeffersonii, assembly GCA_003697995.1. NCBI lineage: Eukaryota > Metazoa > Chordata > Mammalia > Carnivora > Mustelidae > Taxidea > Taxidea taxus. The sequence goes on from ML100065.1 coordinate 4,825, forward strand.
TGACTGCAACTTTAGGTAAGGGACACAGGAAGGAAAAAAGATCTTTAAGCCAAGACCTAAAGGAAAAGCAGGGAGCTCAATGACTTGAGCAAAGAACTTTCAAGGCACAACAAAGAGTACATGTAAAGAAACTTCCAACTTCATAGAACTGTTGGGAGGAATGAATGAAGTTGGAAACCACTCTAGGAACTTTTGAGCACTATGCAAAAGGAAGCTACTAATGCATTCCACCCTGAAACTAAAATATCAGTCTCCTCACCCACTCACTATCCTCTAACAGACTTATGTAAACCAAGACTTCAATTAATTTTAACTAAATTGAGTCTGTACTCCATTAAACTGGTATTTAAGGTAACTCCCATTAGTATGCACTTGTTTGCCTTTGTTCAAGGCTTATGAATGATAACAGTGTAAGTTAACAGATAAAAATTCTTGGGGCGCCTGGGTGGCTCAGTGGGTTAAGCCTCTGCCTTCGGCTCAGGTTATGATCTCAGGGTCATGGGCTCGAGCCCCACATCGGGCTCTCTGCTCAGCGGGGAGCCTGCTTCCTCCTCTCTCTCTCTACCTGCCTCTCTGCCTACTTGTGATCTCTGTCTATCAAGTAAAAAAAAAAAAAAAAAAATCTTTAAAAAAAAAATTCTGTGTAAGACATTTAAGAAAAAAACTTAAGTACCCTCAAGAAGTATAAGACCTCACAAACAGATTAGATGATATGACAGGTGAAGATACAAAAATTATAAGACACACACACAAAAAAATTTATAAGACACAATCCCTAACCCAAAGAAACTTTTCATCTAGAATGGAATACAGATCTATAAAAAAGGATTACACTACTGTATAGTATGTATAATTATAAATAAGCAATACAGAAGAAGATATGATTAACTCTGCAGGGATGAAAAGACTTTACAGAAAGGATATGGCACCTAACTAGGTTTCTGAAAGATGAGTAAGAGTATAGGAGTCCACAGGCTTATGGGAGGAGGGGCTATATTTCATACAGAAGAAACAGCATAGGCAAAGGCAGAGATACAAGATGCATGAAAAGTAACAATACTGCTGGAATATCATGAAACAGGGAAGGACTATACAGGTGACCAGGTGCCAAATGATAAAAATCAATAGGAGGGGCACCTGGGTGACTCAGTTGGTAAGCATCTACCTTCCACTCAGGTCATAACCCCAGGTTCTGGGATGGAGCCTCATGTCAGGTTCCCTGCTTCCTGAGGCACCTGCTTGCAGCTCTGCCTGCAGCTCCCCCTGCTCATATTCTTTCATTCTGTGTCAAATGAATAAATAAAATCTTGAAAAAAAAGAATCAACAGGTAGGTAATAATCTACTCTGTACATAAAAAGGAACCATTGATATATCTAAATATTAATGTAAATGGAAAGCTATTCATTTATGAAATCAGATGGAATTATGGTATCAGATGGTAGATGGACTGGTGGAGAAACAAGTAAAAGCAGACAGGGCTGGTAGTGGGAGGACAAGATGCAAGACAATCTGTTAGAAATCCACAGAAATAATCCCGAAAAAAATCACGCAAACTTAAACTAAGGCAGTGGCCATTAACGTAAAAAGGACAAATGGATCCCCTGAAACTGCCTTAACAATGTATGTGTGCATGCATTTTTTGAGGATAGTTTGATGCTTTCACTGGGAACACTGAGTAGGTCTGTGATCAGTCTTCACTTGCCTTGAAGCGTAAGAACCACTAGCTCAATAAAATCGATAGGATTGGGTGAGTGATCAAATATGGAGGAAGTGAGGCTTTTTATGATTCTGAGATTTCTGGTTTCATTATCTGAATGGATGGAGATACTGGTCTCTAATTTAAAAACAAAACAAAACAGAACATAAGAAGAGCAATTTTAAGCAGGAAAAGACCAGTGTAGTGTTGTAGAAGAAATATATGAAGAAAATATGAGGTGTTGACATCCTTAAAGAATCCTTAAAGAATATAAAAGATAGGGGCGCCTGGGTGGCTCAGTGGGGTAAGCCTCTGCCTTCAGCTCAGGTCATGATCTCAGAGTCCTGGGATCAAGCCCCCATTGGGCTCTCTGCTCAGCGGGGACCGTTTCCCCATCTCTCTCTGCCTGCCTCTCTGCCTATTTGTGATTTCTCTCTCTCTGTCAAATAAATAAAATAAAATAAAATAAAATAAAGAATATTAGAGAGAGACTAAAAGGTCAATAGTTAGCAGCAAAAAATTAGGGATACTGACGGATGGCTCAAGTCATAGTTTTCTTTGAAACAGTGAAGTAGTCCAGTGTGGAAGCTGCTCTGCAGAGCCTAAAAGAAGCCAACTTTCTCTGCCCCCTCATCCCAGTAACTTTCTCTGCCCCCTCATCCCAGAGAAGACAAGGAAAGACAGAGAAAGAAAAGATACAACTGAGAGAGCTACAGGCAGGGGAAGTGACTTCCTCAGGGGGAGCTCTGTTTCATTTAGGGCAAGGAGGTGCATCTATGAAAAATTATGAAGTAGACAAGCCAGGAGTAGAAGATAACAGTGTGAGAAATCAAGGGTGGGAGAATGTGGGGTGTAGGTATTTTCGGCTATAATTAAGTCAAGTACATGGACCTTAGTGTGACCTCAACATTCAATCCACTAAAAAGGGACCCAGTTAGGCAACATCCTGCTTACTCATTTGAATGTAAAAGGCTTAAATTTCCTCAAATGTTTTCCTTTTTTTCAAATTTTTCACTTCAGAAAGATCTTCCTCCTCCACCAGTGAAGTTTTCCTGTTACCATTTTTTTTAAATACCTGTTTCTAAGTTAAAAAAAAAAAATCAGACCACACTAATTCTAAAATACCAAGCAGAGTTATAAATGTGTTTTGTAATATTCTACTTCCAACTATTAAGATAAGCAACAGCCTCAGAAGGTAGACTGAAACAACCCATACCACCAGAGTAACAAAATCTATACCAAAAAGAACATTTCAAAGCAACCTGCATAACAAGCAATTTTCACATAATTTTTTGCAAGTTTAGATACTGTTCAAAGAAAGTATCTCCTCAGAGAAACAGAATTCAGTTTAGGACAGGGCAGATACAAACTTTTATAAAGAAGGCTACTTATCACACCCTGTTCCTGACCAAGATATATAAACATTCGTAAAAGCACACATAGACACACATGGATCTCAATGAGGAATTATATTCTAAGAATCTAGGACAAACTTTTGCCTTCTCAAAAGGTGGCGTATAATGATACTATTAAAATAATGTTGGGAACATGTTGCTGATAGTTTAATAACATGCTTTCTTATTAGATAAGATAGAAATATTTCTATTTCTGAATTGTAAAAAGAGGAAAGTAAAATATTTTCAAGGGATGGTTTTACTATTGCCACTTAAAATCTAATACGAACTGTTCAGGACCAAAGGCCAATAAAATGAAATTAATGATCAATTTAAAAACCTTTTTTCCATTCATTCTTATGAACAGTGTTTTGGTGTCTAGAACATTTCCTGGACCAAGTACTCAATAAACACCTGATGACTTGAAAAATTTTACACCGCAAAGTAGTTAGATGGCACAAAATGTGTTAATGAGACTGAAACTGTTCTCCACAAAGGCTAGTATAATCTTTAATTCTCTTTTTTTTTTAAGATTTTATTTTTATTTATTTGACAGAGCAGAGAGCCCGATTCGGGGCTCGATTCCAGGACCCTGGGATCATGACCTTAGCTGAAAGCAGAGGTTTTAACCCACTGAGCCACCCAGGCACCCCTAATCTTTAATTCTTTAATTACACTGACTTAAATACAGTTGGTCTAACTAGGAAGAGGGAAAATACTTTTAAAACTTTGAGGAACTATGTAACTCTTTTCCCAAATTCTCAAAAACAGATTTTTAAGATAAAATTCTTTGATCTTTTAGAAATAATCTCTAGTATTTACATAGTAATAAATGCAACTTCCTAGTTTGAACTTAATATATTATTTCTTATATATCCCTATTGAGAAAACTCAGCTTTTATTCTTTTAAAAAAATTTGTGGCAAATTTTACATACAATAAACAGATCTTAGGTGTTTAGCTCTGAGCGGTACAATTAAATATACCCCAGCAGCCTTCACTGAAAACATAAAAACATGCAAAACACTCTACCACCCAAGAAAGTATTCTTCTGTCCCTTTCCAGTCTGTCCTCCCAACACTGATGTCTACAACCAAAGATTTTTCACTCAACATTAAGTTTTTTTGAGATTCATCCAGTGGATCAGTAATTCATTCCCTTTTCCTGCTAACCAATATTCCACTCTGAATATACTACAATTTGTTTATTCACTCTCCTGTTGGTAGATATTTTGGTTGCTTCCAGTTTGGGGCTATTATAAATAAGGTTGCTATAAACACGCCTGTAGAAGTCTTCTTACCGATAAGAAGTTTTCAACCCTTTTCCACTTCTAAATTCTTCATTCAAAATTGGCCCTTTCTGGATAAGCAGAGCTAATGCCTTTAAAGCTGTCAGCTCTGACATGCTTGTGTTACTCCAGAAAACTTACTGGTTATCTTGAGATTCACTGCGTTATCTTTAGGAGCAAAACTGTTATGTTTCAAAGGAGCAAACAGGGTCAAGGAGGGAAGAGCTACTACATTCAGTTTCACAGCAAGCTTTTTTTTTTTTTTTTTAAAGATTTTATTTATTTGTCAGAGAGAGAGCGAGCGAGCACAGGCAGACAGAGTGGCAGGCAGAGGCAGAGGGAGAAGCAGGCTCCCTGCCGAGCAAGGAGCCCCATGTGGGACTAGATCCCAGGACGCTGGGATCATGACCTGAGCGTAAGGCAGCCGCTTAACCAACTGAGCCACCCAGGTGTCCCTCACAGCAAGCTTTTAAATGTAGAAGTAAACTGCTCCTGACTTCCCCATAGGAAGATTTTGTTGTTCTATTTTAAAAGTTTATATAACAGGGAAAGCTTTTTTAAGGTCAGAGTATTAGAACAGACTATACTTCCAAAGGGCAGAATCATACAAATTTATCTTAAAAGACTCACTGTTAAGCACATGACCTAAACAAAAATAGGTTGTTTTTTGTTTTTTTTTTATGCTCTGCGATGCCTAGAAGATCAACAGACTCTTTTTTTTTTAAGCTTTTATTTATTTGTTAGAGAGAGAGAGAGAGCACAGGCAGACAGAGTGGCAGGCAGAGACAGAGGGAGCAGGCTCCTTGCTTGGTCCCGATGTGGGACTCGATCCCAGGATGCCGGGATCATGACCTGAGCCGAAGGCAGCCGCTTAACCAACTGAGCCACCCAGGCGTCCCGGTTAAGTTGTTTTTAATAGTTAAGGACTGTCTGTAAATACTGTATGGTGGTTAAGGATCTCCAAGTGTTTACTAAGAATGCAGAGTCATCATGAGAGAGCCAAGTGCTTTTAAAAAAAACCACTAGATGTAAATAGGGAAGGAAAAAAAAAAAGCAAAAATGTAAGCCATAACTTCCTTCTAATTTTCAGATAGAAAATGAAAACACTTTTGGTGTCTGAGACATTTTAAATATTTGCTGAAAAGTGATCCTCCAGGTTGTTTCAACAAAAGTCTAAGTATGGATTCTGTAAATAGCTCAATCAAGACAGATAAATGTAATTAGCTATTACAATCTACTCTAAAGGGAAGACTCAAGAGTAGAAATTGGTCAGTGGGAATTTTCTTCCATAGTGCCCCAAAACAAATTCTGCAACTGTTATTTTGTTGTCTAGTATGAAATAGACTACCTCATTTTTTCATAAAGCAGTTATTACAAACATGTTTCCTAAGAAGCAATACAATAAGAACTAAAATAGACACATTATAATGGAACTTAAATACATGTTTTTAAGATATTTATCAATGCTGTCACTATTCCTGAAAATCAGCCCCACTTTAAATATTCCACAGCTCTGAAGAGGAAGTTACTATATATTATTGATTAAGGGAGAAAAACTTTAGGCTAAGTTTCCTTAATGCCTTTAATAGGAATTAAATATTTGTTGACAGTGAAGATTTTGAAGGAAAAAAAAAAAACAAATGCTTCTAAAATCTAGCCACTCAATCAAATTAAATACTTTGTACTGCATTTAGAATCACACTGCATTTACAGAAAATTGAAACTAATGTAAAACCAGCCGCCACTGGAATCAGCACACATAATTCAGGTTACACTGGACTGGGGTGGGAATAAAGGGACTTCTTTCTTTCCTGTTAAAAACCTGGCAGTTAATTTGGGCAAATTATTAATAAAAGTTGGCAACTGGGAAATAATATCACAAAACAATTATATTCTTCTGACCTGGTATTACCATTTTTGTGAATACATTCAAGGGTATAATTCAAAGGAGGAAAAAACCCCTAACAACTGGTATAGGGCTACTTACCAGAACATTATGAATAAAAGATATACAGATAAAAGATAAACATTCCAAATTTCCAACTGCAGGGGAATGGTTAGGCCTACCATGACGTTCGGCTAAAACAGGATTATACAGTGTTAGAAAAAGAGGAATATATTAAAATATGTAAAGTAAAAGCAATGATAAAGGGGAAAAAGTCAAAATTTTATATAACTGCAGAAAATCTATCAGAATTACAGGATCAAAAGATTTTGATGTTTACATATACTTGAAACATTTTTTCATTTTATGTTACTTTTACCCTGATTTTGAGGTTTGATGCTTCTTTCAATGTTAATTATTCAGTTACAATGCTTTTTATTCAATTACAAACTTCCTACCAAGCCATAATTCAAAGAATCTCTAGATTTAAAATGTCCTCTAGTTTACCTCCTCTAAATCTAGTATCTGACTCTGCCTTTTTAAAAAAAAATATTATCCTTTTTTTAGGGACAGTATTCTCTTAAAAAACAAAAAACAACCGAAGAACAAGCCTTCTGTGTACTGGGGCTGAAATCCATCTCCAAATAATTTTCACTAATTTGGTCCTAGTGCTATCTTTTGGTCTACAAAGAATATATCATTCTCCTTCCACCAATAAGGCTTCCAACCGCTATGTTTCATGTCAGCTACCACAGAACTCCAGACTGCTCCAGGCTAAGGAGCCCTATTGATCTTAAAATTATCTTAATGCATGTTTTATTCCCTGACATTCAGGATCTATGAGTTCAAAGTTTGCCGAATCAAAATGGTTTTTTCTCCCCTCACCATCCCAATCAGTCTCAGGCTGGTTTGCAAATACCCCTCTTAGACTGTAACACCCCAAACCCAACAAAATCTTCCAAGTGTTGGCTGCATTATGGAAATTTTTGTCTTTTTAGATGTGAAATCCTGAGTTGTGGGGGTTTTGTTTTGTAAGGAACGGATCTTAAAAACACGATGTTAGGGGCACCTGGGTGGCTCAGTGGGTTGAGCCTCTGCCTTTGGCCCGGGTCATAATCTCAGGGTCCAGGGATCGAGCCCCGCATCTGGCTCTCTGCTCAGTAGGGAGCCTGCTTCCCACCCCCCCTCTGCCTGCCTGTGATCTATCTCTCTCTCTGTCAAATAAATAAAATCTTAAAAAAATAATAAAAAAATGTTTAAAAAAACACGTTACATATATTCATTAAATTTCATTATCTAACACTGGTCTATTGTACTAGCCTTTGAACACCTTTTGGTTAACTTTTCTTTCCTGAACTCAGGTTACCTTAACTCATCCAGGCCCAAGGTAATGGAGTTGATTTCAAATGCCCTCGGGGTAGTTCAAGTCTTCCCCATGGGAATGGAGGTTATTCTCGGATTTTGTTACCGAATAAAACTGTCATACACATATTGCGTGTATGGCTCTGTTTCTCCCCCCACACACACACACTCACACGCTGTGGGTAAAACCCCGCT